>CAODLS010216710.1:0-13423 GCA_948243855.1 Flueggea neowawraea | reverse complement strand
CCATGATTTACCACCTGGAAAAAACCCACCTCCTCCGCAGCCCGGAGGACTCCCGCGACAGCCGTACTGCGGCTGCTGTCTAGGTGTTTGAGATCAATAGTGGGAATACTGAAGTGGGTTTCGATTATTTCGCTGGAATTCCAGTCAACTGCGGTAGCGAGGTCCGGAAGTGGCCGGAGGAAGATTTTTGGGACTTTGGTAATGCCAGCATCAATGAGGCCTTTGACACCAGCTTTGGTCTCGTCAAAGGACCTGCGTTCTTGGTTCAGATCGTGTATTACCGGCATCTGGGCAGAGGAATATTCGGTCAATCCCACCCCACTAAAAAGATAGATTAGTGTAAAAACTTAAAGCTGATGCATCAAATGTGACCGAAGAGGGATTTTTTATATATGCCAACAAGCTTGGCGGCCAAGTTCACAAAATTTGGCGGCCAAGTTTCTTAATTGGCGGGACCACCAACAGCACTTACCAGTCTTACTTCTTGCCCTTTACTTACCACTTACCAGTCCTACTTCTTGCCCTGTGCTAAGCAGATAAACGTTTTCTTGGACAAATTTACTGTTTTATGGATGTTTTCTGGTGGAACGAACAGAAGAAACGTTCCGCAGAAGAATTTTTCATTTTGCCCCAATAGAAGCGCAAGATACTTGTTAACCCGTTAACAAAACAATTTTTAGTAGAAGAATTACCCAGAAATCCCGAGTTACAGCTTTAAATCCAATTTTATCCTTGAATTTTAAAAATCCACCAATTCACTCCCTGCGACTATTTCCAGATATCAGTTTTTACGCCTACTGCAATTCTCAATGAATATGAATATTTCTATAGATTCACATTTCAGTTTGAATCCATGTGAAATGTCATTCATATGCCAATCTGAAATAAATCCACAGACAGGAAGCTTTCCTTTTCAATTAAACTTTCAAAATAAGGCCTTGAAATTTACACAAGAAAACTCGAATTCTTGCATCCATGATAGAAGGATGGATCTAAAGCATCGGCATTAACAAGGTTATTATATCTATGAAGACTAAATTTGATAAAATTTTGTATAATCAAAGGAATAAGACCGTGCTAATTTCTTGCTAACTTGGCAACTTGAAATGTGCTAGCGCAGATCTACTCTCATTATCATCAAGCCCTATTGAATTATAGTAGACATTGAAGTCCCTGACCGTCGTTTCACAGTATACAGCGGGGTTTTCATCTGATAACAATTCCCGGATTGGACCATATGTTCTTGTTGATGAGTAATGAGCTGGAGTGAAAAAGCAAGCCACAGATACTCTGGGTCCAATCCTATTTGCCAACACCCTATGCTCTGCACTCTTGAACCTGTCATTAGATATAAGCTGCATTCACATGAAATGATCCAATTATCAAAAACTTCACCAAACTGAATTGGTTGGTGGATTAAAAAAGGGACTTAAGTGCTTGCCTGTAGAAGGTCTCCAACGTTCACTACTAGAGATCCCTTCATGGGAGGAACATCAATCCAACGATTATGATGGAAAATTGGAGTCCAATATGGTCTTGGAGTAGAATGGAGAGAAAATCAGGATCAGAATGTTTAGTAGTGCCCATTGTCAACTCTGGCTCAGGACAGGCTGGATAGTAGTGACTCAAAAGAAGATACCCTTTTGCACAGTCCATTTCTTTGAGGTGATCAGATTTGAGACCAAGTGCCTCAGATAGTAATTCAAGTAATGTAGTCCCTAATTTATGAATCTCTTTTGATTACTCCATTGTTACATCTCTACAAAATTTAGACAAAAACTGAACATGTAAAGGTTTCAACTTTATAGATATGTTTGAATGCGCAGAGTTGCAGGACGCAATCTTGGATGGGAAAAACAAATGACAATCACTATGCTGAAATTAATTTGAGAAAAACAATATCATTCATTTTCATAACTATTATTTATCAACAAATATTAGTCTTGCTGCATTGAAAGATTTGAAATTTATCATTTTTACCTGCAAACAAGAGGCAGATCTAGTGGATCAAGTGGCTCAGGTGCCATAGCACAATTCAGAGTATCTCTCCAATTAGCATACTTCGATTCGTACAAATCAAAATTACTCGCATACTTAACCTTCCTCGTAATCTCTCTACTATAGTAACCTTCTTTCACCTCCTTCGGAAGCTCGTGGAACCCGAGGACCGCCTTCAACATTCCCTCCAACAACCTATCTTCCAAACCATGATTTACCACCTGGAAAAACCCCACCTCCTCAGCAGCCCGGCAGACTCCAGCGACAACCGTGCTGCGGCTGTTGTCGAGGTTTTTGAGATCAACAGTGGGAATAATGAAGTGGGTCTCTGTTCTTTCGATGGAGTTCTGGTCAACAGTGGCGGCGCAGTCCCCACATGGGCGGAGGAAAATCGGCGGGACCTTGGTGATGCTGGCGTCAACAAGGCCTTTAACTCCAGCTTTGGTTTCGTCAAATGACTTGCGTTCTTGATTGAGACTGTCAGTCACCGGCATCCTGGAGGAAGAATCTCCGGTCAGCTTATTAATTGTTTTTATTCGATTTTTTTTCTTACATCAGAATTTTCCGACAGTAGTCAGCTCTTTTATCTTTTAGGTGTTGCCGATGCGGGTTAAGATTTTAGGTGAGGAACCGAATCTCTTCAGACACGTACACGTGGAAAAACGTTTAAATACTTGTTTAACAGAACGACTTATCGTTTCAATGCGTCACCGTCATCCGGGACCTGACCTTAGTCGTCGGTCGCACATCACATTAACAGAACGAAAATATGTCTTTTTAATCCATGCGATATAAGCATCTCCAACAGTATTCTCATCTTAGCTATCTATTATATATTATTTAAGAATAGTTTAGTTCGCACATTTTAGGTGACAATCGAAATTTGATTTCTATTGTTCATATTTATTTTACTAAAACTTCATTCTCATTCCTTCTGTTAGGGAATGGGATTATCGCTTAGTCTCGTAATATGATTAAGAGAGAATCCCTGTTAATCAAATTACCATTACTCTATAATTATTTTAAGAGTGCATACTTTTTATTATATCTTTTATTTTCTTTCGTCTTTCATCTTTATCATTTATAGAGATCGAAATGAGCTCTTTTCAAAAATAATTATCAACAAATAATTTAATTAATTTAATTTAATTCATTTTTTATATAATTATTATTAATTTTTTATTTTATAATTATTATATAATTATATAATTATTATAGAATATTTATTTTATTTTATATAATTATATACTATTTTTGTATAATTATTAATTATTATAGAATATATGTATTAATAATTAATAATTATATAAAATATTATATAATTATATAAAATAAAATAAATATTCGATAATAAAAATTAATTATATAACAAAACTAAACAGATAATTAAAGGAATCAAATTCCAATTCCGTATTAAACTTCAATTTGATTCTGATTACTGTTATTCCGATTCCCTATATAATTGATTTCGATTTTAATGCATTTTTGAACCAAATACTATTCAAATTCTCTCTACTATTTATCTAAAAATTTAAATCCGGTCTATTTTTTTCTCATTTATTAATATTTTATTATCAAATAAAAAAAGGAGAGAGATGAGTGAATATTGGCTCTACATAAATGTAGAGCCAATGCAGATCCAATATTCACTCATTTCCTCATTTTTTGAATTTGAAAATAAAATATTAATTAACAAGTTAAAGCATAGAACATTTTACAAGTTTAAAGATTAATTAAAATACAAAATAAATTAAAAAAATTATTTTGAGAAATCACAATAAAGAGTTTTTTGATCATGCTCTAACAGTTTGAAAACAAGAGGAACACAATGGATTTCCCAAATTTAAAAAATGACTAAATAATTATGCCTAAAATTAATTTAGAACCATTATTTAATTAAACCGTTTGTTACATCTTCGACTAAATATTTTCGTCGGAAAAAAACAGCTAACGTTGATCCTAAAATCTAATATACGTCTTTTATAACCAAAATAAACTTTTATGAAAAATTTAACAGATTTTCCAAATGAATTAAATAATGTTATTTTAATATTAAAAAAGAATGTTAGATATGGTCGGAGTCCGTGAACTGCGATGGTGGACAACGAAGAAAAGGTAAACAAGAAGTCACGAGGAAGGCCGAAGAGAAGATGACGGTTTGGGGAGTGTAGATTGCTTATTGAAAAATGTTTTTGATGAGATTGAAGTGGAATTTTTTTAAAGAATTGTTTAATCATGTTGATGTTTGATGAAACAAGTCAAAATAAGACGGATTGAAAATGAAAAAGAAGATTTTTGGCAGAACAATGCAGGATATGGTCGTGTCCCAGACCGTGTTATGGGCAAAGTTGACACACGACAGTGTTCTAGACCGTGTCATGGGCAAAAAAATTAGTCGTATCGCTATGGAATCCAACCGTGTCTGCTACTCCTAGCCTGTGTCTCGTATTTTCGACGGGTTTCGAATTTTTCCTAATTAGTTTTGACTTGTATTCCTTGTAAACTATAAATAGGTGGCTTGGGAACATTATTGAGTACCTTTGATAGCCGTTGTATGCCTTTTGCCGATTTTGACTCAAAATAATAAAATTACTAACTCATTGCCATGAATTTAGGTTGATTGGCCAAATCACATAAATTTTTGTATTATTATATGATTGCTTTTGTTTTCTTCTATAGCATGTTTTCTTGGCAATTTTAAATGTAGGGAACATGGCCACATAGTAAGAAATTGGGAGTATCAATCTAGTGGTTTGACTTTGTTGCAGATTATAAAATATATATTATTAGTGTACATAATTATAGGCTAGAATATTGTGCGTAAATATAGGCTAAATTAGTTGATTGTAATTGATCTCCTTCCTAGAATAGGACTCTCTCATGTGTATAAATACCTAGCATCAGTTGAATGACAATAATAACGTATTCTCTCAACCTTTGTTTTCATGGTATCAGAGAATTACCAAATCTAGTTCTGGGTGGGTTATTTTATTTTATTTCTTTTTTTTTTCTCGAAATTCTGGGTGTTGGGTGTGATAGGCTGCCGAATATAATCCACCATTATAGGAAGGTCTCCAGTTGACGCCGCCATCTAGGGAAAAGTGTTTGCCGCCAATCTGTTGACCATCAGAATTAGACCACCGACTGCCGTCAGTCATTTGACAAATGATCCTCCTAGTGGTGACTCTAAACTGCCTCGGATGAGAGAGGATGCTCGTCTGTTCCTCCAGATACGTAACTCTATTGATAGTGAGGTGGTTGGCATGATAACTCATTGCCGGACAGTCAAAGATTTGATGCAATATTTAGAGTTCTTGTATTTTGGAAAAGGGAATATTTATCGTATGTATGATGTGTGTAAAGCTTTTTATAGAGCAGACAAAGGTGATAGGACTCTCACCAACTATTTCATGGACTTTAAGAAAACTTACGAAGAACTTAATATGTTACTGCCTTTCAGTACATGTCACTATACAGCAAACTCAACGGAAAAGAAGGTTGTTGTGAGTTTTTTAGCTGGTCTTCCATCTGAATATGAGACTGCTAAGTCATAGATTCTCTTTGGATCAGAGATTTCATCCCTTCAGGATGCTTTTAGCAGGGTTCTTCCTACAGAAAGTTCACCATCGGCTCAACTTGCTCAACCTAATAGTGCTATTGTAAGTCGTAATAGCACATATAAGTTCGGAAAACAACAATACATCAATGATGGTGGTAACAAGGGCACAGGACCTAACAACTATGACACTCGTGGACAAGAAACAAGATAAATAGTTTGTCATTATTGTCAAAAGCCAGGACATATCAAAAGAGATTGTCGGAATTTGGAATATAAGAAAGCTTAGTCCGCCCATGTTGCATCTACTACTGAAACCTCTGACAAGACTGTTACCATTTCTGCAGAAGAGTATGCTCAATTAACTCAGCATTCAGCTTCTCAACCCAATTCCATTACTGCCATTAGCGAGTCAGGTAAATCCAACACATGTCTTGTTTCCTCCTGTTCAAAATGGTTCATTGGTTCTGGTGCTACAGATCATATGACAGGTAATTCTAATCTTTTCTCTACCTTTCAGTCACAAAAGTCCAGCAACCCTGTTACTTTAGCTGATGGATCAACATCTTATGCTGTTGGATATGGCACAATTAATCCTACATCATCACTTTCTTTGTCATCTGTTATTAGTTTGCCTCAATTATCATTTAATCTGATTTCTGTCAGTAAACTCACTCGTGCTCTAAATTGTTGTGTCTCATTCTTTCTTGATTATTGTTTATTTCAGGATCTTATGACGAAGAAGATTATTGGTAAGGGACATGAGTCTGGAGGTCTCTACATCCTTGATACTTGAATACCAAAATTTGCCTGTGTTAGAGTTGTCACCCCTTTTGAAGCACACTGTAGGTTGGGTCATCATTCTCTCTAAATGTTAAAGAAACATTGTCCTTAGTTTTCTTCTATGCCGTCGTTAGATTGTCAGTATTGTCAGTTTGCTAAACATCATCGTCTTCCTTCTAGTCCGAGAATCAATAAATGAGCCACTACTCTTTTTGAGTTAATACATTCTGATGTTTGGGGTCCATGCCCAGTTGTATGTAAAACTGGGTTTAGATATTTTGTTACCTTTGTTGATGAATATTCTCGAATGACATGATTATATTTGACGAAAAATCGTTCAGAATTGTTCTTTCATTTCTCTACCTTTTGTGCTGAAATCCGAACTCAATTTGGTGTGCCTGTACAAACTTTGAGAAGTGATAATGCTAAAAAATATTTATCAGAAATTTTCCAAAAATAGATGATCCAAAATGGTATTCTTAATCAAACATCTTGTATGGACACACCATCTTAAAATGGTGTTTCAGAAAGAAAGAATAGGCATCTTTTCGAAACTGCTAGAGCTTTGTTGTTTCAGATGCAGGTTCCCAAACATTTCCGGGCTGATGCTGTCTCTACAGCTTGTTTCCTGATCAATAGAATGCCTTCCTCAATTCTGTCTAATCAGACTCCGTTTTCTGTTCTCTTTCCTAATAAAGTGTTGTTTCTTATTGAACCTCGGATATTTGGTTGTACTTGTTTTCTTAGAGATGTCTGTCCTCAAGTTACAAAACTTGATCCTAAATCTTTGAAGTGTATCTTTCTTGGACATTCTCGTGTGCAAAAGGGATACATGTGTTATTGTCCTAGTCTTAATAAGTATCTTGTGTAGGCTGATGTTACCTTTTGGGAGCATACTCCATTTTCTTCATCTACAAGCCCTATTCCTCAGGGGGAGGATGATGATTTGCTAATTTATACTGTTATCTCCTCTTTGGATCCTCCTCCATCGACTCCTCATAGGCCTTGTATCAAACAGACATATACCCACCGGACACAACCTTTTGATCCTGCTCCTACACTAGTTGTTGCACCTGTTTCAAATTCTCTTTGATTATGTCCTGATGTGCCAATCTCTTCGTTGCTAGATCTGCCTCCAAATGATGATCCTATTGCTCTTCGTAAAGGAAAACGTACATGCACCCATCCAATATCATCTTTTGTTTCTTATAACCATTTGTCATCTTCTTCTTGTTCTTTTGTTGTATCTCTCAATTCTGTCCTTATTCCTAAAAATGTGGATGAAGCCTTATACCATCTTGCCTGATGTAATGCTATGCTTGAGGAGCTGAATGTTATGGATGACTATGGTACTTAGACCTTGGAAGATTTCCCTGCAGGTAAACACATTATTGGGCGTAAATGGGTGTTTACAATTAAATTTAATCTTGATGGCTCTGTTGCTAGATTGAAAGCCCGTCTTGTTACTAAAGGATATGCTGAGACATATGGGATGGACTACTTTGACACATTTTCTCCAGTTGCTAAACTTACTTTTATAGGGTTTTATTGCTCAGGGGGAGTATTGGAAAGTATGCCGTCTCCGAAAATCTTTATATGGTTTGAAACAAAGTCCTTATGCATGGTTTGGTAAGTTTAGTCAGGCTGTTGAGAATTTTGGCATGCATAAAATTAAGTGTGATCATTCTGTTTTCTACAAACACTCTGATAATGGCATCATTCTATTAGTTGTGTATGTGGATGATATTGTCATTACTGGTAATGACTCGGATGGGATTTTATCTCTCAAAACTTTTCTCCATACTCAGTTTCATACCAAAGATTTGGGAATGCTACGATATTTTTTGGGTATTGAAGTAACTAGGAGCAAGAAGGGAATCTTCTTGTCTCAAAGGAAGTATGTGCTTGACTTACTATCTGAAACAAGGAAGCTGAGGGCTAAACCATTCAGTACTCCAATGATTCCTGGTATGCAACTTGCGAAAGATGGTGATTTATTTGAAGATCCTGAAAGGTATAGAAGATTAGTTGGGAAGTTAAATTATCTCACTATGACTCAGCCAGATATTGCCTATTCAGCTAGTGTGGCAAGTCAGTATATGTCTTCTCTAACAATTGAACATTGGAAGGCAATGGAACAAATTTTGTGCTATTTAAAAGGGACACCTGAGCGTGGGATCTTGTATGGTTATCATGGTCACACTAGAATTGAATGTTTCTCAGATGCCGATTGAGCTGGATCTAAAGAAGATCGAAGATCAACTTCAGGATATTGTTCTTTTATTGGCGGCAATATGGTTTCATGGAAGAGCAAGAAACAGAATGTAGCATCATGATCAAGTGCTGAGTCTGAATACAGGGCTATGGCTAATTCTGTGTGTGAAATAATGTGGATATATCAGCTTCTTAGTGAAGTGGGTTTAAAGGTCTCAATGCCAGCCAAGTTATGGTGTGACAACCAAGCTGCACTTCACATTGCATCTAATCCGGTCTTTCATGAGCGAACTAAACATATTGAGATTGATTGTCACTTTGTTCGTGAAAAGATTCAGCAAGGTTTGATTTCTACAGGCTATGTGAAAACTGGAGAACAATTGGGAGATATTTTCACAAAGGCTCTTAATGGGGTTAGGGTTGATTATCTTTGTAACAAGCTGGGCATGATTAACATCTATGCTCCAACTTGAAGGGGAGTGTTATAGATTATAAAATATATATTAGTGTACATAATTATAGGCTAGAATATTGTGCGTAAATATAGGCTAAATTAGTTAATTGTAATTGATCTCCTTCCTAGAATAGGACTCTCTCATTTGTATAAATACCTAGCATCAGTTGAATGACAGTAATAACGTATTCTCTCAACCTCTATTTCAGAATTCTAGCATTGGGTAGAGTTAGAGGGCCGTCTAGTACAAGTAAAGGAGTTGACTTGGAGGAGAGTTAGGCCAGCAAACAAAAAACACACGCTCGAGTATTCGCTATGACAAAGGAGGAAGCTAAATTAACCTGAATGTTGTCACTGGTAATTTAACCATATTTGGTAAAAATGCTTATGTTTTATTTGATTCTGGAGCATCAAATTCATTTTGTATCACTAGCATTTACATCATGTTTGCTTGATGAATATACTGCATTAATGGAAGAAGCTTTGACCATTCAGATTTTAGAAGATATGCTTCGAGCATGTGTTCTTCAATTTAAGGGTTCTTGGGATGAATACATTGCCTAGCATATGTTCCAAAGATGGCTGGAGTTACTAAAAACTACGATTGCACCATTGAATGTCACCCTAGCAAAGCTAATGTAAGCTAATGTTGTAGCTGATGCTTTGAGCCAAAAGTCTTATGGTATCGTTTCTTATCTCCCTGTGCATTTTTTACAATATTTGCTAGATTTGAGAAAGGTGAATGTTGAAAGAATTATGCTGGATTATATGTGCTTCAATTTGCGTTTGTCCTGTGATAGTTGAAAGAATCAAAGCCGCTCAATCCTGTGATGATAAACTTACTTGCATTGTAGAGAAGGTGAAATAGGGGATGAGTACGCCATTTGTTATTAAAGCTGATGATAGTTTAATTGTAGGTGTGGTTGAAGATTGTACGCAGATTTAGCAGCAATTTCAAGGTATTTTTTTCATCATGTATTGAGTTCAACGAGTCATGTTGCTCATTTTTCTTGCACGGGCATTTGATTCTATGTCTGGCTCTATTTGGTGAACCATGTTTCTCCCAGAATTCATTATTTCAGCAAAGGAAGAAGATGATGATACCAAACAATGAATTATGAACTTGATAATTTAAAAAAAAAAAACAGATAATGAGATGCAAACTACATGACAAATCAGATTTTAGGTGACAAGTCATTGCAAACAACCAATCACCAGAATTGGGTTGCAGATAATCTACTGTATCAGATTACCGTTCGCTGTTAGCCTGTAAGTTTCAGACGACCTGTCGGTCGTAGTTTTACATTTGCAATGTCCTTGGGAGTGATTTAGAACTTCTATCTCTGCTTATGAATGGAAGGGATACTGAAAATGGAATTCCAAATCGATCTTAGTGTGGGACACAATAATTATGCTATCTCCACAAACAAACTACATAATACATAATTACCAGATCCTCTTGATTTATTCTTTTTTGTAGTTGGTTGGATCATCTGTGATTGATTCAGTCTTAAATGTGACAGCTTTGAGGCCCCATTGTGCCCAGTCAAGTGCTTAAGTGCTATGAATTCCTTCACGGTAGTTTCCTGATACAGTGCCGGATTTTCCTCCCATAGCAGTACCTTTATTGGCCCATATTTTCTTGAAATCTCTGGCCAAAGATGTTGTCTGAAAATACATGCCACTGAAATTCTCGGACCGACCTTTTTAGCCAACACTCTATGATGGACGCTAAAAAATCTGTCATTAGATATCAGCTGCATATATAGAAAAGCGTTAATCAAACTAACTTATTTGACTGAACTATATCAATCAAATGGTAGATGCACTTTACCTGGAACAGATCTCCGACATTTACCACCAAAACTCCTGGAATGGGAGTAACATTGACCCATTGGTCTTGATGGAGGACTTGGAGGCCGCCAATTTGGTCCTTAGAAGCAAAGTGAGAAGCCCACTGTCATGTGTTTTCTAGTACCCATGGTCAGCTCTGGTTCGGGGCAAACAGGGTAGCAATAGCCCAGAACATATAGTCCCTCCGCGCAGCCCATGTTTTTGAGGTGGTTATGCTTTAGACCAAGAGATTCCGTTAACAACCCGAACAAAGTAATTGCAACCTCCATCACTTTATTAGTGTAATCAATCATTATATCCCTAAATTAAAATAACACAAAAAGTTAGTTCATTTATAGGACAATGAAAGGAAAAATGATGGCTTCATATTAACCTGCAGACTGAAGGCAATTCTTCAGGACTTGGAGGATGAGGTGCCATAACACAAGTCAGAGTGTCCCTCCAACTAGCTGCTGGTGCTTGGAATAGATCAAAATTAGAATTCTAAAGTACCTTCTTGGTGTAATCACGCGAATAAAATTTTTTCTTTGCCTCAACATCTTGGTCATGAAATTTACTGATCCCATCAATCATGTCATCTATAATTTTCTCTGGAATTCCATGGTTAACGACCTGAAAGAAGCCCCATGTTTCACAGGCACTTTTGAGTTGAGCTATTGTGTTGCTCCATCGGCTTGGATCAATGTCGTAGTCTTGAAGGTCTATAAGTGGAATGCTGATGTCAGATTGAATGGAGCCAGGCTTGTTATCATCACAGATGGTTTCTTGGATGAACATACGGGGGACTTTTGACAATCCAGCGTCCACAAACCCCTTCACGTCGGCTTTCGTATCATCAAATGCCTTTAATTCGCTCTTTTGATCATAAACACATTTGGTTTCTGCCTGAACTTGACCTGCAACCATTTCTTTGTGCTCTCTGTTGGTTTGGATTTTTTTTAGAGAGTTATGACAGAGTATAGAGATGTAGCTATTGCATCCACCTATATACTTCCGGAGAGGATGCACTAGTCAGTTAATTAATTCAACTTAATGACTGATACAATAGTGCCACATGATATATGTGAATACGGAACTCGAGGAGTGATCTTTCACTTTCTTTCATGAAGATATGATCTGTTCTTGATCTTGACAAGGCTTGATCTAGAAGTATATTTGTTAATCTGTTCTTTATTATGGTCCAAGCGAAAATATCTCGTGTCAGAAAAAAGCTCACTTATGACGAACTGCGCCACAGCAATCTTATTTTATTAAGTTCAGATTGTTTTCATGTCGTTTGATTTTTTTTATTTGGTTTGGTCAATTTTCTTTAAAATTCAGATGCATTATGACATGACTACAACCGCACCGCTGGAGATTCCCACAAGAAAGCAACCACCCCTACCTTGGCAACTTGCAAACATGGTGGACACTCTATTTCAGCTTGCAATTAATGTTCTATTTCGACTTGCAACCAATAATAGAGGTCGGTGAAGCATGTGATAATCGTGGAGGAACACAGACAATATAATAAATTCAATCCAAACACACATCAAGATCATTTTGTCCTGTTCCGAAAAAGGAAACAGTAGAGTATCAGAAAAAATGATACTTGATCATCATTCATAACTATCTAAAATTTCACAGCTTGAAATCATCCAGATTGTGAGTTCCATTAAGCCCTTTCGAGTATACGTATGTGAGAAACTCTTTTGATGACACTTCTCGATATCTTGGGGGATTTTCTTCGGATAGCAACTCCTTAATAGGACTATATATTTTCAGTAACTGCCTTGCTGAAAATGAGTTCTGAAGAAAATGGCAACCGAGATTCTCGCTCCTGCCTTTTTTGCCAGCACTCTGTGGTATACGCTTTTTAATCTGTCATTAGTAATTAGCTGCAAAAGTACGGTCCAAAAACCAATAATTACACTTCAATAAACTTGTTGAAGTAACCATTCAAGGTAAATGAGATTGGGCAGGGGAAAATTATAGCAATATCCTAAACCTGTGAGGGATCTCCAAGGTTTCCAATGAGAGATCCAGGGAGGGGAGCAACATCAGCCCATTGGTTCTGATGAAGGACTTGAAGGCCACCCAATTGGTCTTGTAAGAGAATCGTCAGAAATGAACTATCAGTATGCTTAGAAATGCCTAAGGTCAACTCTGGCTCAGGACATGCAGAATAGTAATGACTCAGAACCTACAACCCCTCTGCGCAACCCATATTCCTCATATAGTCAGGATTAAGCCCCAGAGCTTCCGATAGCATTTCTAATATGGTTATGCCTCGTTTCTTCACTTCGTTCGAGTAATTTATGATTATCTTCCTGTTAAATTGTACAAATGATGAGGTCTAATTTACAATTAATCATAGGTTGTGTCAAAATTGAATCATTTTCCTCAAAACTGTGGATTAGTGTAGTCACATACCTGCTTACAGCGGGCAAGTCTTCAGGCTTAGGAGGATTTGGAGCCATATTACAGTACAAAGTGTCCCTCCAGTTGGCTGCTGGTGCTTGATATAAATCAAAGTTGGTGTTATATATAACCTTTCTCATTTCATCCCGTGAATGGAATTCTTT
>CAODLS010216629.1:0-22973 GCA_948243855.1 Flueggea neowawraea | reverse complement strand
GATCACTCTTCAACGTACATTGCAATGAATTCTAGAATGAACACTTTTTGCCCAGTGCCTTCCTACGTGTGTTGCAATCTGCTTTGTGTGCGTAAATGTTGATTGAAGTCTGCACCTTTGATTTTTTTCACGTGTTGTGTGTCAGAGAATGTCAGGAATGTTCAAATTCAAATTCTTGAAGTCCGTTTTGCTCTTTCCAGCATTTGGGACATCAACAACGCGCGTTGTACACGTTCAATGTGCGTAGATGTGTATAACTTGAATCCAGTCGCATCTGCTTCACGTCTACATGCGTTGTAAGCTTCTCCTATGTGCGTAGCAGTTAGCTGTGCATCCATCAGCGTGCGTTTTTGCCAGAAATCAGTAGGATTGCATCTTTGCTTCTTCTTCGTGGATGTTCATGGATGTTTTGCATTCATCATCATCAAAACTGAATTCAACAAACAAGACATTGGAGATCAACACTGGAGTTTCTCGAGTAGACCATCTGGTTACTCAAGTAAGAACTGAAAATGAAAGAAAATCAAATTGATTTCATACTCCAGTGATTGCCTATTGAGTCATAACGGTTAGAAAAGTTTTAGGAGGTATAAATACACCTCTAGAACAGTGAAGGGGCGCACAACAACAAATGTACAACTCTTTGCAACCCTGATTCTAGGATCAATCATTGTTCTTAGTGATACAAATATCTTGAGCTTATTTCATATTTTCATTAGTTGTATCCGTTGTTCTAAATCTATTTGGTAAATGATTTACTATTTCAAAAAGAGAGTTTGTGAGGTTGGGATCAATGGTAGATCTTAGGTTTTGTTTATTCTTGAACTAGAATTAAGAATTGTAAGAATTCTCACTTTACTGTTGTAACCAAAGTTTGGAGTTAATGGAAATCCAAAGCAGTGATACTTAAACACGTAACAAGAGCTTGGACGAACCACTTTAAAATTCATGGTGTTCTCTTCTGTTTTTGTGCTTATTCATGCCCAACTCGAAAAGAATTCAAAGGTACATCAACCACACTATTCAACCCGCCTTTTAGTGTGAAATTTGCTCTTTCACCTTTCGTTGGCTCTAACCACCCCAGCAGCAGAATTCAATCTACTCCTCTAAACCTCATTATTTTTGTTGTTCCACAAACTCCATAACAATGCCACAACAATAGTAGCAAGACTCATTCTCAAAACCTGAATTAAACCATGCAAAAAATCACTCTCATAATCCCTTCTAAACTCAATACGAGATAAGCTCTAACAATCACGTGTAATATTACAATCAAGCAAAGCATGCACGATGGTTTCAAAACTAGATTTACATATCGGGAAAACATCTGCAACCTCTTTTTCCTTCCGTTGCAAATTTGAAATTACGGGGAGACAATTACTAACAACACGCCACACTATATGTTTCATCTTTGAAGGCACGTTCAATTCCCATAATTTCTTCCATACCTCAACCCCCATAGATTCTCCACATTAGTCTATGCATACTTCAAGAAATAAGCATATGTGACCATATAAAATCCTCTTCAGTCAAAAAAAAAAAGAAGAACGAGTCATTAGAAACACTCCTGCTAAGATTAGTAGAAAGAATCTTCCTTTGATCGTCAACATTGAATAAATATTCAATTAGAGGCTCATTCCAACACTGAGAATTAGGCAAAATCAAGCCACATACCTTCAAAGAATCCAGATAATCATTCGTTTCAGTGGTCAAATAAGGGTTGGATTCATCACATAGACAATAAACCGACATCACTTTTATAGGTTGACCATACCCACCTTCCATCTAATCCCTTTCTAAATTAATTCTTTTGATGCAAGAATACTTTGCTACACATAACTCGGGTTGTAACCAAACTAAACCTAAAAAACATTATTTCGAAAATACTGAGCTTTAAGTAAACGAATAATGAGAGAATGAGGATTCAAGATAATCCTCAATGCTTGCTTACCCAACATGGCCAACAAATTAAAATCTTAAATATTTCTAAACCCCAAACCACCATCTCTCTTGCTAGTGCATAACCTACCCTAATTATTTCAAGAAAATTTTTGAATCACCATTGTTGCCCCACCAAAATTTGTTAAACATCAACTCAATACCATTGCAAGTTTCCTTTAGTAGAAGAAAAAGACCTAGAACATAGTTTGACACATTTTGACCCATAGCCTTGATAAGAATTTCTTTCCCTTCCTTTGACAAAGAAAGTTTCATTACATTACTACCATCATTTGTAGATGATTGATTAATAATAAGAAGAAATTTAACTACAAAGTAATCCCACCCAAGCAAACCCACATAAATTTAATTCATTTTGAGTGGATATTATTCAATTTAACTGGATATGGTTTGACAACATATAAAACTTGTTGGGAGTATCCTTTTACCTATATGTGTTACCACAAGTTTTATTTTACATATATATATGCATGAGGAAGGTTCAACTTACTTCAAGAGTAAGTTTTAGGGTGGTACTACAATGATGACTCTTAAAAAGAGTCTTTATTGACGACTCGAGTTACTTAATTTCAACATCAATTACTTAATTTGAGGGGGTGATTACTTAATTGTAGCTCTAAAAGTTACTTAATTTTGGATGTCGTTACTTAATTTAACTACTGGTTACTTAATTTTGATCGGATACTTAATTTTGGTAAAATTACTTAATTTAAGTTGCAGTTACTTAATTTACTAAAGGAGTTTTCATTGAAGACTCCTTTTAGGAGTTCTCATTATAGTAACACTCGTAGTTTTAATACACCTAATCTTAGCCCTCCATTCTGTTAAAATCTGATCACTATAAACTTGTCATCTCATCCAATTTAAAATAAAAATAATACCACATCTTAAAAACAAAAACTCATCCTGACAAAATGGAAATCCAATCAGGTTTGAGAAACGCCTTTTCCTACCACATGCCGACATCCATCATCACCTCCCCATTGTCAGTTCCTTCCAGTTGCACTCCGCCGCTAGCTATTCCCTTTCATGTTCAGTCATTAGCATTCATTCTCTCACCGGTGCGATATGTTTCATCATCTCTTGACACTGTCAGCTCCAATGATCTCCTCTCGCCTTTGTCATCTCCAGGGGACTCTGTCATTGTCAAGTCCAACTCAATACATATCTGTTTTGGTGTTTGATTTTGCAGGGAAGAATTTGTTTGTGTTTGTATTATTTTAAGTCTTCTAGTGTTCGATTTTGGAAAGAAGAGATTTGTTTTGGGTCTTTTGGTGTTTGAGATGAAAATTTTTTAGGTGATTTTGCTTGCAGGTAAAGAAGATTTTCGAGATGGGGAAGAAATATAAATTGATTTTGTTTAATTAAAGATGGAAGAAACTGAAGTTGAATGATTTGTCCTTTTCTCTTTCTTTGTTAGAGAAAAGGGAGAGCTAAAAAAAAGGAAGAAGCCCTATGTAGCTAAATTTGAGTATGAAGGCTGAAAACTCATGTCTACAATTTCTTCTTAGTTTTTTTCTCTTTAATAATTTATTCCTTCTTTCGTTGAAATGCTTCAAAAATGCAGACCTTAGAATTGACATTGATCATTCACAAAAATTATAGCAAGAGGACTATGTCGCTTGCTTAACTCGTCAAATGGCTAACTCTACTCTCGAATCATCATGGGGCAACTAAAATCATGTAAATGCCTTGTTGGTTAAGTTGTAAATCATCATCTGGAATTGTCTCAACATTTATATCATTACATAATCAATAAAATGGACTCTTCCAGTAAAGAAACTACTACATGAAAACTTGAATTACTTTTGGGACTATTTTCTCTAACATTTGCATTAAGTTGATCAAGAGAACCATAAAGGCAACTAGAACTTTTTTTTTGTATCAATCATCATATATGGCAAGAACAAGTACAATAAGAAATCAAAATTAAAAACATCACTTTGCTATTGTGTGTCTCTACTAATTAATTCTGAGACATCATTCACTTGCTTATCTGTCAAAATTGGCACGATATCTTTAGCATCTTTATGCAAACTTGCTTCCATTGCATATCATCTGCTAACTAAACCAAAAGTTATTTCTCCTTCGGTCAACCTTGTTCTCCAAAGCTTAACACAGAGCATACCTCATACAAAGAAAAGAGAGAAAAAATCGAGTTAATATAGCTTGCAATTTTATGTACAAGAACATAGAGAAAGAACTAGTTATATCTATATGTTGATTATCGATAATCTATTGACATTTAAATCTATCTGTCTTTTGCAACTTCGACGGTTGTGACCATGTTCCCCACATATCTTGCATGATCTATTTTTTGTAATTGATTTTTTAATTGACGTTTCCAATCCTCTTTTGAATCTACTATTTTTCTCTTTTTCAACATCCTTCTTTCTCTTCTTTGTTTGAGACACATATGAATCTCTAATAGTCAATTCTTAGACTTCATACACTTGATTAATTTTCATATTTGGGACGACATCATCATCATCATGCGAATTTTTTGCCATTGCAATGGCTTCCTCATAAGTATTGTCCAAATCTGATATAATAAATTTGTATAACCCTTCTGATCTGTCTATAATATCAACTAACTTACTGATCTAATTTTTCACATGCATCCTTCTTAGAATTCTTGAATCATGGTCTTGACCATTGAAATTTGTCCCAACACAAATTTCAATGCCTCTATTAATCTATTTAGTCCAATGCTGCAAAATAAAATGACTGAGAATTTGAACAATATTCTTCAATTGAAAATTTATTAAAATGTGCCTGCATAAAATTCCCGTAAGTTCAAATAATTGGCAGCCACATTTTGCTATCATTGAGTCTAGATCCAATTCAACAATGAATGCATCTCGAGCGTCATAACAACTACTCACTTTATAAACATACTTATACCCATTTTTTTCAAATTTTTTCTTTGTAAACTTATTGATCTTCGCAAGCTCATCTTGAAATTTTCCAAAAATATTCCTTGTATAAACTGATGTCGCATGCTCTTCAAGTTTTGACCCAATTCTCAAAATACATGATTTGTTCATTGATTCATAATCCTCTTTTTTTTTTTCTACCTGAAAGCGACTATCTATTGCTTTCTCGAACTTCAACACAAATTCTTGCAATGATGGTGATGCATTCAAGAAATAATCAAAAAAAGAATTTATACTCTCACTTATTTGAGTAGTATTCATCCCAGCAAAGAAAGTGATTCTATTATAAATTGGAACCCATAATTCTCTAATATTGTATAATCCTTCCAACCATTCATTTTCTTCGAATATTGCAAGAATTTGATAGAGCGAAAATTGATGTTATCAAATCATTGCCTTACCCCGCAAATGTGCAAAAATTTCGTTCTTTTCTTAGTCATGCAGATTTCTATAGAAGATTTATCAAGGACTTTTCGAATATTGCACATCCTCTAAGTGAGCTACTAAAGAAAGAAGCTACCTTCGAATTTAATGATTCCTGAAAAGTGACCTTCAATGTCTTGAAAGAGAAGCTGATTTCACCAATTTTGCAAGCCCCAGATTGGAATCTACCATTCGAACTGATGTGTGATGCCTCAAATTATGAATTAGGTGCAGTTCTTGGGCAAAGAATTGGAAGAGATCCACATGTGATTTACTATGCA
Source organism: Flueggea neowawraea (assembly GCA_948243855.1). Classification (NCBI taxonomy): domain Eukaryota; kingdom Viridiplantae; phylum Streptophyta; class Magnoliopsida; order Malpighiales; family Phyllanthaceae; genus Flueggea; species Flueggea neowawraea. The sequence goes on along the minus strand of CAODLS010216629.1, from coordinate 17,374 downwards.
TCAAAGACTCTTGATCCAGCTCAAGCAAACTATTTTACAATCGAAAAAAAAATGCTTGCTATTGTGTCTACTTTGGAGAAATTTAGATAATATTTATTGGGCACAAAAGTTGTCGTTTATTCAGATCACGCAGCTCTTTGATATTTGATGAATAAAAAGGATGCTAAAACAAGATTAATTTGTTGGGTTTTGTTATTGCAGGAATTTAATCTTGAAGTCAGGGACAAGAAAGGGGCAGAAAATTTGGTGGCTGACCATCTCAGTAGGCTTCCTCACGTTCCAAAATCAGATGTTGAAATTTCTGTAGAATTTCCTGATGAACAATTATACGCGATAAGCACTACGGCATGGCCATGCCGTAATCCATGATATGCTGATATCGTTAATTTTCTCAATAACCATGGTCTTCTTGAAGGCTCCAGCCGATCTCAGAAGGACAAGCTGAAAAGTGATACTAAATGTTATATTTGGGATGATCCATACCTATGGAAGATGTGCTCAGATCAGATTATTCGAAGGTGCATACTTGAAACTAAAATGACTTTTGTTTTATAATTTTGTCATTCATCAGTTTGTGGTGATCATTTTGAACCCAACAAAACAACAAGAAAATTGCTTGAATCAAGTTTGTATTGGCCTAAAATTTTTAAGGATTCATATTCATTTTGTAAGGCTTGTGACCGCTGCCAACATATCGAAAGTATTAACCAAAGGAAAGAAATGCCACAAACACCTATACTGGTTTGTGAAAATTTTTATGTTTGGGGTACTGACTTTATGGGTCCATTTCTGTCGTCTTTTGGTAACCAATATATTATTATTGCTCTTGATTATGTTTCAAAATGGGTAGAAGCGAAAGCTACCCGAACTAATGATGCTCGAGTTGTTGTTGATTTCTTGAAGGCTAGCATATTTGCCAGATTCGACACTCCCAAGGCTATCATTAGTGATCGTGGTACTCACTTTTGTAATCGAGTGGTGGAAGCATTATTCAAGAAATATAGTGTTACACATCGAGTTTCAATTGCCTACCACCCATAGACAAACGGCCAAGCAGAGATGTCTAACAGAATCATCAAAGGCATTCTGGAAAAAACTATCAATCCAAACCGGAAGGATTGGAGTATACGCCTAGATGATGCACTATGGGCTCATAGAACTGCTTACAATACTCTAATAGGTATGTCACCTTATCATATTGTGTATGGTAAATTGTGTCACCTTCTTGTTGAGATTGAACACAGGGCATTTTGGACGATTAAAGAGTACAATATGAATTTTGAGGAAGCCAAAAAGCAGAGGAAATTACAGATTCAAGAGCTTGAGGAGATTCGAAATTATGCCTATGAGAATGAAGCAATTTACAAATCCAAATCAAAAGCTTTTCATGATATCCAACTTGTGCATAAGATGCTTAAGGTGGGTCAGAAGGTACTTCTCTTTGATTCTACTTTAAAACTTTTTGCAGGTAAGCTACGATTGAAGTGGGTTGGTCCATTTATAGTTGTTCAAATTTATTCTCATGGTGCTGTTGATATACAAAGCCTCGGGACAAGTAAGACTTCTAAGGTAAACAAACAACATTTGAAGTCGTTCTATAAAGGTTTTGTGCTACGTTCAGTTGATGTTGATTATATATCTGAACCCCATTACAATTGAGTGTGGCCTCCGTCCAACTAAGACGACGTAAAAGAAGCGCTTCTTGGAAAGCAACCCAAGGTTTCCATTATTCTTGTTTTCATTCTTAATTTTTGTTTTACTCATTTTTATTCTGTTGTTAACCAATTGATCCAGCAAAATTTGGTGCCTTCTAGCTTTGTTTTGATTTTCGAGGATTTAATCGCACTTGGTCTTAAGTTTAAATTTGTTTCAATGTGAATAATTCATTTGGCATGGAGTATGCAGCGACTCAGGATGCAAGAATTGAAGAAATAAAAGTTTGGGGAGGTTTCAGTGGAAGACACACGCATCAAGAGGAGACACACGCGTGTCTGGCCAAGCTAGGCGCTAGACAAAAACGATTTCGATTTAAGCGACACGACGCACATTTCAGCAGAGGCATCCACTAACCCAGATGGTGCTATTTTTGTGCAAGGACGAGCATGTCCCTTTGGACGACGCCATTTTGGCTTCAAACAGGGGAAGATTTGGCATTCAAAGTAGCTTGGTCTTTTGCTTGTGACTTTTCACTCTAACATCAGCCCAATTTGGGACCATAGAACCTATTTCTACTCTACTTGGTTCCCTATTCCTCGACATCATAGACCCACCATAAAGTCTAGCTTCCTTCAATTTTCATCAATCCCAACTCCACCATGCCACTCAAGAAATCTGAAGCAAGATGGCGTGGGCAACCTCCCCCTTTCGACACGATTTTACGGATGGATGTCGATGTCGCCATTTCCTCACCAACCGAAGGAGAATCATAGCGTCGACCACCGTCGCGAACCACTGTCACTGCTCCCATCCGTCGATCTTCTCGACTTCGCAACCTTCCTAACCACCAGCGAGTCCCTCTTCCTCTTTTGATTCTGGGACAGACACCAACCCTAAGGTCGTGTTAAGGGAAAGCCATGAATCCCCATGGGCTAGAGACCCCCAGCATCCGACCATCTTGACGCTCTCCCTCGCCACTAGCAGAGCCACTAACCCTTGATGTCACTTCTGATGACAACCCCGACCCAGATGAACATAGACAACGAATGCGTAGGGCTCATAGAAAATAGGGTAGGCGTGTTCATATAAACAATCTGAACAATGATTTCTTCCAATTTACTCGCAAGGCTCATCGTGATATGGTTGCATACCCGAAGCAGCGCTCCTTAGTGCAGCCCAGCAACTGCCCTTACAAGACCGCCTTGAATGGATAGAGTCTCGCCAAGCCGCATGGAAGTTCAACAGAATAAGATAGCCAACCTCCTGCAATCTTTAGTCACTGTAGTTCATCGCTTTGACAATTTCCTTGATCCTCTCAGTGAACGTGCTCATCGCATTGACAATTAGTCACCTCTATTTCCACCTCTCCAGAGAAGCATTTTCTTTTCCCTCTCTCACTTTTAAATTTTCTTGCCTTTAATCTTTACATGGAGGACAATGTCGATTATAAATGTGGGGATGGGTTTCATGCTTTGTCTGTGTTTTTGTTTTTATTTTTGCATTTTTCTGCGTTTTCTGTTAATTTTTTCTGTTTCAATTTTTGCATGTCTTTCACGTAGTTAAATTTTTGCATGGCATATTTTGTCTTTTTTTCATGTATTTCCAGTACTGCAATGCACTTCTACATGACCATGTTATAACTATGTTGCACATATTGTTGCATTTTGTGTGAACATATTCAAATTCGGTCACATTTGTGTGATGCATAATTGATCTCCTCATTGAGTTGTGCCATGTTTTGGTTTGTGTTTGTTCTTAAGCATTGCATAATTTGGAACTTTAGGAGTCTTGAGAATCAAACATTCTAATATACATACTTTTGTGAAAATTTGGATTTCTATGCATCTTAAATTCAACATTAAACAACCCCTAGTAATAAAGCCTAAAGCGAATCAATAGCTGAATTTACATACAACCTTTTATGCGAATTTTGATACATAAAAATTTTATTTTCTTATTGTGTGACATTCATAGTAGGACCCTAATAGGATTTGTTATCGAGTACATTTCGAATACGACACCATTTTAATTAAGACACTGAAACGATGAAAGACATTGTTTGTTAACCACTTGTTTTATCTTTTCCTTTCAATATATACCTTTTATGTTTATCCATGTTTTGCCCCTTTTGAGCCTTAGACTTTTTCTTTGTTTTAAACCATATTTTAACCAATCCCATTTTGTTCAAAACTTTCAACATTTGAACCCTTTGTGGTTACGATTTGACTTTATGCAAAGTCCTGGAAAGCCTTGCTATGAATGAAAGTGTAAATTCTCCACCTAACTACTTAAGTGATAAAGTGAAACTTGTGAAGGTGTGTATCATGACCCTTTCACAGACCATGACCGGCATATGAGGTGAACCATCTATGAGAGCCTGACCCATCTCGCACAAGCCTCAAAGATCAGGAACTCTACCCGACTTAACGAATTATTAAAACATTTAATAATTAAAAACATAAGCAATAGAAAATGGGTTTATATAAAACAAAGATATATAGATAAATATATGAAAATAATATCAGTAACTAAATCAGTATAAAATGTATCGGAATACAAAAGGCAACTCAGTAACTCAACAGCATCCTGATGTGGAACTCTACACCAGAAACAGTAGAGCTCGAACAAAAGGGTGACACTAACCAAGAGACGCATCACGGGTGTTCAAGATGTTGTGTAGTTGCCGTAGCCAAAAAATGTCTTCCTGAAAGATAGGAATAAACATAGACAAAGAACAAACGGGGGTCAAACCCAGTGAGAAAAAACACTCTAGAACGTCTCATACGTGCTTCACAACGACTGTTTTGAAGACAGTTAGAAAACACCACATGCAGGCATATATAAATATAATTATATAAATAATTATATACGCGTTATATAAGTAATAGCTTCGAAAACTATTTCACAAATGTTCGCAATCAAACCAAACATCATGCACAAACATATTTGCAATATTATCGGTAACCATAACATAATACTAATGATAGGGAACTATATCAATAACAATAACAGTAACAGTGATGATTGTGGACTCTGCCACCTATCGATAAGTACGTGTATCTGATCGGATATACGATTACCACCAACCCTGATAACTGGGCTATAAATGTGCATTGGTATAGCAAAGACTATGTTTATCCCACGTAGCACAGGTGTCCCGTATCAAGTATATATGTAACTTTAAATCAAAACAGTAATCATGCAACAAAAGCATATCGAAAACAGTAAAGCATATATAATAAATATATATCAATTCAAAAACGTTAAGCTGATTAATAAACATATAATTAGGTTATTAAATTAACCAAATCCTTAGATTAGTCCAATTTCAGAAATATAGTCTAAACACATCAAAAACAATATATAGCTGGAAAACACAACGTATGTGTCTGAAGCTATCATCCACTCACCTGGATGTCTAAGCAATCGATTAGGCAACACTAGCTGGCGGCTGATCACGCTGACAGGAACAAGAAGCTGTAACAATAACCATGAACAATTCATGTATCAGAAACAATCAATGAAATGCTGGTACGGTACCGTATCTGTACCGAAATGCGTGCAAATGCAACTTAAATGCTCAAACGATGCCCTAAAAATAAGATACAATCATTATCCAAAAACCCAACCACAGTGTAAAATTACACTTTGGTCTCTGAACTTTGAAAAATTTCAATATAGTTCTCAAAGTATTCTTAAATTACCAAGAGGTCCTCTATAAATCAGAATTTTCAAATTCATCCCTGAACTCTCAAAAATTACAATTTAATCCTTAACCTGTAAAATTACAAGTTAATCTCCAACCTTTCAGAAATTACAAGTCTATACCTCAACTTTTCAAAAATTACAATTCTAGAGCTCAAGTTTCTAAAATTATAAATCTGGCTTCAACTTCCCAGAATTTACAAAAATAGTAAAACATAAAGTTTCATTCTAAAAAATACGGAACTTTCGATTCAACTGATGTAAAACGAAACCAACCATCCACATTTACTATAATCGACCTCCTAAATCCAAATCCAACATCATTTTCAACAAAAAACCTCAATATCATCATGAAAATTCAAATTTAAATTCGGATTTTCCCACACCACTCACAAATAATATCCATTCTTCAATTCCTACTTAGATACATGTTCTTCCAAGTCCCTTATACATAAATCAATCAAAAAAAAACTTCAATCTAGCCTAGAATCCATGCAAAACTTAACACTAGCCTCAAACATACCCATTTTCGTTCAACAACTTCCCAACCATGAAAAATGCACCAATTGGAAGCATAAACCAAGAAAGATTGATGAACTTACCTTATGAATGGAAGAGGAAAAAATTGGGACAAGGAGAGAGGGATTTGGGATAGTTTTGAGGTGAAAATTCGTGAAAATGGCAGAGGAAGACGAAGGGTGTCGGGTATTAGGATTTTTATAAACCCAGCTAGTCAAAACGCAGTGTTTTGGGGCTGTTTTAACTGACGAAATGCGAGTGTCGGATGAGAAAAGCTCGTCTTGCACTTTCCAGCATTAAAGACTCTCGTTACCCAGCAAAATACGTGGGTTACGCAGACGACTTGGATGACAGCACCCCGTAACTCGCGTTACATGCCTTAAAGGGCGTTACCGTGGCTGCTCCTCACCAATTTCATCCCTTCTCCTCTTATCTTGATTTTCTCTTTTAATTCCACCAAAAGTTTATGACTCCAAAGCATTTTGTTCACCAATGAACATCATAGATCATCGCTAACCAACAAATCTCAAGTCGACATTGGACGGGGTATTACATATTTTCCCCCTAAAAAAAATTGTCCTCAAATTTCGAATCAAAATAGATCAAAACCAAGATCAACCTAGATCCCTCAAAACCAAAATCCATAACAACATCACAGCCAGCGCAAAACATGCAAACATGGTGATGCCATAAACATAATCAAATAAGCAGACATAAATAGAGCATACTAACCTAAGCATCAGCTGAGTCGAACAGGTGCGGATATCTACGCCGCATCTCCTCCTTGGCCTCCTAAGTGGCCTCCTCAACATAATGATGTCTCCAAATCACTTTCACTGAAGCGATCTCCTTGTTCTGGAGTCTCTTGACCTGACGATCAACAATCTTCAGCGGAACCTCATCATAAGACAAATCTAGTCGAACCTCGACAGATTGCGGAGCCAAAACATGTGACGGATCTGGAGCATATCTCCTTAGAAGAGAAACATGAAATACTGGATGAACTGAAGTAAACTGAGGCAGTAACGCCAACTCATATGCCACAGCTCCAACTCGGCTAATAATCTCAAACGGATCAATGTATCTCAGGCTCAACTTGCCCTTCTACCCAAATATCATAACACCTTTCATAGGTGATACTTTCAGGAATACATGGTCTCCAACCTCAAACTCCAAATGCTTACGCTTTGGATCAGCATAACTCTTCTGTCTACTATAAGCAGTCTGAATCCGCTGCTGAATCAGCATGTCTTTCTCAGTGGTCTCCCAACTAAGATCTGGCCCCAATGACTCTCTATCTGGCCTCGGCCCAACACAAAGGAGATCTACACTTTCTACCATACAATGCCTCGTAAGGTGCCATCTCGATATTTGAGTGGTACGAGTTGTTATAAGCAAACTCTACCAATGGCAAGTGAGAATCCCAACTCTTGATAAAATCCACAGTGCATGCCCTCAACATATCCTCCAAAGTCTTAATCGTACGCTCGGACTGTCCATCTATCTAAGGATGTAAAGCAGTACTGAAATTCAATCGAGTACCCAACTCATCCTGAAGTTTACGCCAAAACTGGGATGTAAATTGAGATCCTCTGTGAGACACTATAGACATAGGCACACCATGAAGACATACAATCCTTTCGATATACAATCTCTCCAATCGTGCCACTCTATATGTCATCTTGACAGGCAAGAAATACGCTGATTTCCTTAATCGGTCCACAACAACCCAAATGGAGTCATATCCTGAAGACGTCATCAGTAACCTAACCACAAAATTCATGGTGATGCGGTTCCACTTCAACTCGGGAAGAGGCATCTGCTGCAATAACCCAGAAGGACGTTGATGCTCAAACTTAACATGCTGACAAGTCAAGTATCAATTGATAAACTCAGCTATATCCTTCTTCATCCCTGGCCACCAATAGGATTCACGAAGATCTCGATACATCTTAATATACCCTGGGTGCACCGAATAAGAAGAATTGTGACCCTCAGTCATAATCTCCTCACGTAACCCACCTGAAGATGCTCCACATAACCTCAAGCCGAACCAAAGGACTTATGAATCATCAATGTTGAACCCTGACACTTTAGATGCCTTAACCTTTTCAATCAAATCTCGCATCTCAGAATCCTCCTTCTGAGCCTCTCAGATCGATCTAACAAAATAGGTCTCGCCTCAACATGACCAAGTAGAGCGCCGAAATCATCAAACTGTAACTAGATCCCAAGCTCCATCAATCTCTACCACCCCGGCACTGTTGGTCGTCTCTTAACTGCGATGTGAGCCAAACTCCCCATCTACTTCCTATTCAAGGCATCAGCAACCACGTTAGCCTTGCAAGGATGATATGATATGGTGCAACCAGAATCCTTTAGCAATTCCAACCAACATCTTTGCCTCAAGTTCAGGTCTCTCTATCCAAAGATGTACTTCAAACTCTTATTATCTATAAAGATTTGAAAAGTCTCTCCGTAGAGATAGTGCCTCCAAATCTTGAGTGCAAATACTACTGCTGCCAACTCCAAATCATGCACCAAATAGTTCTGCTCATGCTTTTTAAGTTGTCTTGATGCATATGTAATTACCTTACCATATTGCATCAACACACAACCTAAACCAACTCTCGAGGCATCACAGTACACTGCGAATCCTCCAAAACCTGACAGCAAAATCAACATTGGTGCTCTCATCAAACATACCTTCAACTTCTGAAAACTATCCTCATATTTGTCGGGCCACACAAATTTGACTCCCTTCTGAGTCAATCGGGTCATAGGAGTTGCTATCCTCGAGAAATCTTGGATAAACCTCTTATAGTAACCAGCTCGACCCAAAAAACTCTGAATCTCTGTAGTTGTCTTAGGTCTCTTCCAATGGAGTACAACCTCTAACTTCTGCAGATCCACCATAATACCGTTTCTCAACACCACGTGTCCAAGAAATATCACTTGATCAAGCCAAAACTCACACTTTGAGAACTTAGCGTAAAGCTGATGTTCTCTCAAGGTTTGCAAAATTGACCTCAAATGATCCTCATGCTCCTCCCTACTTCTCGAGTAGATCAAGATGTCATTGATGAAGACAATCACAAATCAATCTAAATACGGCATGGACACTCTGTTCATCAAATCCATAAATGCCGCATGAGCATTCATCAATCCAAACGACATCACCAAAAACTCATAATGTCTATATCTAGTCTGAAATGCGGTCTTAGGAATGTCTTCACCTCTAATCCTCAACTGGTGATATCCCGACCTTAATTCAATCTTAGAAAACTACTGTGCGCCCTGTAACTGGTCAAATAGATCATCTATCCTCGAAAATGGATATCGGTTCTTCACCGTTACATTGTTCAACTGTTGGTAATCGATGCACATGCGAAGACTTCCATCCTTCTTCTTTACAAACAAGACTGGAGCGCCCGAAGGTGAAACACTCGGTCGAACGAATTCCTTATCCAACAACTCTCTCAACTGAGTCTCCAACTCCTTCAGCTCTGCTGGCGCCATCCGATACGGTGGAATTGATATTGGATCGGTACCAGGCTGTACCTCAATAGCAAACTCAATATCGCGCTCAGGAAGAAGTCCCGGCAACTCCTAATGAAACACATCGGGAAACTCCTGCACCACTAGTACTTCGTCCAATCTCAACTCTGAACTCTGCGGCTCAGCAAGTACAAAGCCAAATACGTTTTACAACCCCGACGAATCATCTTATCTGCTCTAACCACTGATACATAACTTCGAACCACACTATCTTGTTCACCCTGGTAATAGAACTCTGTCTGACCAGGTGGTCAAAAACATACCCTCTTAGCAGAACAATCCAAGGTAGCGTACCAGGTTGAAAGCCAATCCATATCGAACTCTCTCATATCCAATATGTTAAGGTCAACAATCAACTCGTGCCCCTCAAAGGCAATCACGCAATCCTGGGCCTCAGAATCAACTACAATCTTGGCACCCAAATGTGACAAAATCTCTAACAACCTGACTAGTGGATACACCATTAACCTAGTATACTCAACAAAATAAGGTGTGATAAATGAGTGCGATGCACCTGACTCAAATAAGACATATGCAGAAGAACTAGAAATGGAGAGTGTACCCCTAAATACAAAATTGGAAGTCTGAGCCTCCTGGCGAGTCAAATGGTACACTCGAGCATATCCCCCTGAAGTAGAACTGCCCTGACTAATCTGCCCACGACCAGTACCCTAACCTGTCTGGCTATGGCTTCAAAACTCGTCGTGCCTCTGCCTAAACCTCTGCTAGCTCTCGCACTAGCAGTACCAAAACTGCCTACTACTGATTGAACTGTCTGTGATCCTGAACCATGCTTGACAGGACAGTCAGCAACCTTGTGTCCCGATTGCCTACAATGGAAGCAGAGACCTGCTGCCTTGTGGAAAGCTCATGGGTGTGTCTTCCCACATGTCTCGCACTGTGAGTAAGAACCCCAAAAACTTTGGCCTCCGACACGCACAGTTGGTTGCTCCACACTGTCACTCTGGGAACCTTATCCTACCTCTGGCCTCCAGAGGAATGTCTGTATCCTTGAACAGACTGAAAACTTTAACCCAGCTCTGTTGGCCTCCAGAGGCTCAGTCTTTGCCCTCTTGGGCTCTTTCGGCTATCTCTCATCCTGATACTCCATGCCTCTGGCAGCCTCCAAAATCTGCGACATTGTAGTCAGACCCAGAGTCGCTACCACTCTGCGATGCTTGAGCATTAATCCATTCAAGAACTTCATTGCCAATGCCTCCTAACCATGAGCCTCAATAAGTGCATACCTGCTCAAATCTCTGAAGCGATCCTCATACTCGCTCACTGACATACCCGATTCTTGGGTAAACTTACTGAACTGATCTACCTTCCTATCCCTCTCACTCTGGGGAAGGTCAAACAACATGATTTTACTCTTGAACTCATCCCAGGTAACATTTATAGCTGTTACAGTCTGGAACCATGGATTACTCGAGTGACCATATTTACTTACTCGAGTGATCCACCTCATAAATCACTTGAGTGACCATTTTTGCTTACTCGATTGAACAGTTAAAACTGCAGCCCCTGGAACTCTTCTTTACTTGAGTGACACGTTCATTTACTCGAGTGAGTCGATAACGATCATGTTTAAATGCTCAAGAATCCAACTCAATTTTGTCTATTATCAAAACATAAAATGATCTTAATGTTGATCATCCTTGATCTAACATTATTTACTCCTCAATATTATTCATCTACTTTATCAATAAAATATTCACTTTCTAATATTTTTTTCTCTCCAATATACAAATTTCAAAAAAAATTAACAAAAAAAATATTTTTTGACTCCCAAAATGGTGAGCCTCTTGGTAATGCTCTTACTTCCCCACATCATCTCTCTCTATTCTTGCACTTTTTCTTGCAAGTTTGCAGTATTCAAAACTCCGTAAATGCAATTTATTTTGATTTTCAGTTTTGTAATAGAGTTGATTTTGGGTTATTATTGTAGTTGATTTGTGGTGATTGGGTTTTATTGGTAGGGGTGATTGGTTTGGTTTTAGGGTAGAGTTGATGGTTAGAGATAAGTTTTGGTCAGAGGAAGATGGTTCTAGATAGGGAAGAATGATGAATTAGTGTTTGACACACAAGTAGAGATGGCAATTAGTGTTTGGGTAGTGTTTTGATTGGGTATGGGTACGAGTAATACCTATATTTTACTGTGCGGGTATGAGTAGGATATGGATATAGAAATACCCTACCCGTAACCTTATCCGTTAGGTAATATTCGTACTCATACCCGTTACTCATACCCGCTACATATATTCATACATATAATACATACTTACACACACACATATGTATTATATATAATAGTTTTTACACAATACACCTAAATACTTTACAATATTTATTTTGTACTACCCACTTTTTCATATTACATATTCACTTTTCAATTTTTTCAAATTCACAAATACATATTTTCAAATTCACAAATGTATGTTTTCATATTTATCAACTCTTGTTTATATGTTGTTGAAACGTTGTTAATATTTTGTTAGTGTTGTTCTATTTTTCAAAAGTAAGGGTGTTATTTGCGCTATGTTTGTAACTTGTATATCTTTTACAGAGATACAAAACATATAAGTATTAGTTTTATAACTTGTTTATACTATATTTATAACTTGTATATACTATGTTTATGTTATGTTTCTAACTTGTATATATTTTACAGAGATGCAAAACATACAAGTATTAGTGTTACAACTTGTTTATACTATATTTGTAACTTGTATATACTATGTTTATGACTTGTTCATTCTATATTTGTAACTTTTATATCTTTTACAGAGATGCATAACATACAAGTGTTAGTTCTATAACTTGTTCATGTTATATTTGTAACTTATATATATAATATATATACAACATATATACAACATATATATAATATATAGATAAATATAAAAATATAAACAACATATAAACAAGTTCTAAAGAAGTTTTAAAAAGTCTAAATATAAACAGACTTTGGACAAAACCTAAACAATTTTCAGACAAGTCCGTGAAAATGCAATTTAGAAATTTTTTTTGACACTAGTGCAATTTCAAAAATCTACCAAAATATTAAAAATTGGCTTGGTGAGCCAGTAATATCAATTTTTCTTATTGGTATTTATGTAAATGCCTATGTAGAGAGAGAGGGGAGAGGGGGAGGGGAAGGTAAATGAATTCTTGTATTTGAATAAATTGATTTATAACTAGAATGAGACTATTTTGATGAGCATGACACTTATTTTGATGATATAGAAGATGACCTAGAGGTTCTAGGTATTATATTTTATCTTATTTATTGATATTAATAATTGTTTCAAGTATTTTTCTGATTTATTTTTAATATGTGTGTTGTTTTATTACAGAGTCAACTGCAACAAACCAAGTATGAGATTTCAAGAAAAATATTTTTTTGTCTAACATTTTGATATATTTTGGTCTAACATATGTTGGTATATTACTGTCACAAATATAAATAGTACATATTTGGGTATAATATTTTCTCCACAACAAGAGACTATGACTAAGAGCTGTAATTTAGAGATTGCAATAAAAATGTTGGGATTTGAAAACACTCGTCATCTTTATCTTTGTATAATATTTTAGACTATAATTTTTGTATAAATTATCCTTCAAGTGATAACTTATTACATTACTATTTCATTAACTACATTTGGTTGTAAATTATAACTTTTTTATTATGTTGTGTGAATATAGTATTTCACATTATCTCGGGTATTTTTTTAATCTATTGTTCTAAATTGATGATAAATTATTTGTTAAATTAATTAATTAAATTTAAATCACGGATAAATGGGTACCCTACGAGTAAACAAATACTCTATGGATATGGTACGAGTAATAATTTTTGTCACCCATACGGGTATAGGTAGGATATGGGTACATAATATGATCTACTGGTACGGGTAAGGATATTGATATACCCTACCCATTGTTATCCCTAGTTATACATGCTATTTTTTATTTATATATTATTTGAATGTTGTTATACATTGTTGACATCTTATTTATATGTTATTTATATGTGTTTTATATGTTCAAAATAATAAATAAACAAATCTGATTTTTTACATATTGTTAATTTGTTATTGATATCTTATTTATATGTTATTTTCAACATATAAACTTCATATAAATAAGATATATGTTGTTTATATGTTATTAATTTATTGTTTATATGTTACTAATAACTTGTTTAGATGTTGTTTTCAACATATAAATAATATATCAATAATATATAAATAATATTCAAGTTTTAAAACAAGAAATAACATATAAAAATATACAAACAAGTTTTAAGCAAGTCCAAAAAAATTAACAGATTTTAAACAAATTCTAAATAAGTTTTAAACAATAAACAACATATAAAATTCATATAAACAACATATGAATATTGTTGGTATGTTGTTTATATGTTGTACATGTTATTTTTTGTTTATATATTATTTGAATGTTGTTATACATTGTTAATATCTTATTTATATGTTATTTATATGTGTAAAACAATAAATAAACAAATCTGATTTTTTATATATTGTTAATTTGTTGTTGGTACCTTATTTATATGTTATTTTCAACATATAAACTTCATATAAATAAGATATATATTGTTTATATATTATTAATTTATTATTTATATATTGTTTATATGTTATTAATAACTTGTTTAGATATTGTTTTCAACATATAAACAATATATAAATAATATTCAAGTTTTAAAACAAGAAACAACATATAAAAACATACAAACAAGTTTTAAGTAAGTCCGAAAAAATTAACAGATTTTAAACAAATTCTAAATAAATTTTAAACAAGAAACAACATATAAAGAAGTTTTAAACAATAAACAACATATAAAATTCATATAAACAATATATAAACAAGTTTTAAACAAGAAACAACATATAAATCCGAAAAATGAACAGATTTTAAACAAATTATAAATAAGTTTTAAATGTTTTAAAGGATAAATTAAAAATGTAATAAATTAAAAATGTAATTTATGAAACTAAAATAGTAATTTATAAAACTTAAGAGGATAGTGTGTGTAATTTGAAAATTTCTATCAAAATATTCAAATTGAGTTTCACAGATTCGTAATATATTAAAGTCCATGAATGTGAAAATTGGCCCCTAAACAATACACCGACCCACTTGTCGGTCTGAAGAGAATTTTCAAGATTCTGGATCTTCCAAAACACACGTATATCCTTATTCTTGTCTCGTAACCTAAATGAGTTTAGCATCCGAGAGGATTCTACATGACATTCCTGGAATTTTTCTCTTTCCAAGTCTCGCTAGTTCATTCTATTCTAAGAATTACCCATATAAACAATCTCAAATCATTTATCACTAAGCCTAACATTAATAGTGCTAATGGACCTAACAAAGAAATTGATTTAAGTGCTTAACTAGATTCATGAGATAGAAAAAGCTAATTCAACGCCAAAAACGAAGCATCAAGCTACTTCACTCCGTTAATAGTTAAATGGTCTAGTTTGACTTTATGCAACTATGCATTGTTCTGATCGTCTTGAACTCTTCCTAGGTTAGGCCAGTTTTCGAACTCGAAACGGAAGTGATCAAAGCAAAAGCTTACATGTTTGCATCTCTCCATTTTTAGATCCTACAGAAGGCTTTGGATTTTTTTTTTTGTCATTTTTTTGTTTCTATGGAAAATCGAATCATTTCTGAATGTTTCGACACTAAAGTTGACTATAGTATCGATAAACTACAAGTTCATTGGTTACTAATGGCTTGCTTACTTGGGACTTTCTGATTGTTTGATATGTCTTATTACTTAAAGGGTGAGAACTCAAGACCATCTTTAGTCACAGCATAAGTTGCCTTAATCAAGCCATTTAATTTACTTAATTACTTTTTTAAAGATAAAATTAATAATTACCTCCATTCAAAAGCTATCATTGATTTGAACCTCCAACATACTTCTTTTCTTATTTTCCCCCTTCTACTTTGATTGCTTTATTAGTCAATGCAATTGTTTGAGAACCTTTTCCATGTTACTTTCTTTCTTTTCTTTGAAGCCTGCCTAAGACACAGCCGGAGATTTTTGAATTATTTATCTTTACTTGAGAAGAGCAATTTTTCTTTTTACTTTGCCTGGAAAAAGGAGGAATTAAATTTCGAAGTTTTAATAATAAAAAGCAGAATTGGACAATTTGTTCAGAATTCTTACGTTTATTATGATTCATTACATATGCATTTAGACATAGCTTATTGAGGAAAACTCATGATTGGATTAGAGTCTACAAAAAGGATTTTACTATAATTTTTTTATTAATTTGCTAGCATGGTGAGGAATGTTTTACTTGCAAGTAAAACTTAATGCATGTTTTCTTAGTTTTTTTCCCCTTAATGATAAGACTGGAAGGATTAAGAGCCAAATCACTATCAACAACTTGATCTTCAATCCTCTGCCTTCACTCCCTTCTCCCAGAAGGGTCTCAATAAAATTGGAAATGGTGAGGCTTCCTCCCTTATTGAAGAATCCAATTCACAAAATGACACCGGTGGTATAAAAATGTAAGAATGAGACAAATTTCAATAATCATTTTTTATCAAACTAAAGATATATACTTAAAATAAAAAAGATCACCCCAATACTTATGTGTTTATACAAATTTTCTTATTAATTATTATGGTTGGAAAAAACGACGAGTTGGTCAAAGAAAAAACCATGACCTTGAGCTTATTCAATTTGGTGAACTCAATTGATTAAGCGGATGAATAAATTCCTTGTGTGTGTGTAGGAGGGTCCGTGTAACACTTGTATATATAGTGTCACTAATTAGGGTTATACACTAGACCACTTTACACACACACAACACCACCTCTCAAGAGAGAAGGCCGATGACCTCTGGTACTTAAGAGAGGGGTTCATTCCTCTTTTTCCACTGAGATTGAATCCTGCATTGTGGATCTATGTGTGGCATTCATACTGCGAAATAGTCGAGCACTTTTGTGTTAACATGAATATGGTTTGCTTGCAAGGTCAACATGTGAACTCAATCTTGTCCCTACGATTTTAGCTACGTCTACAAGTAGGATCGGCCACGGTTTCGGAACCGCCGGTACCGGTTTGTTGAAAGGATGAAACTAGAACCTAATCGTCTAGGGGCGGTTCTGGGCAGTTTCTGTTTGCAACTGTTCGTTCAACAGTTTCGGTTCGAACCGAAATATATTTTTTTTAAATTTTGTAGTACTCAATTTTTGCCCCGGTTTGGTTTCAATTTGTAATTGTTAAATATAATTGTGAATATATATATTCTCTACTATATTTTAAATAAAAAATACTAATAAAAAATTAAAAAATATAATTATATAAGTAATATGTAATACAAGTAATTAATTTGTACAAATGTGAAAAATAAAAAATAGGCTTTAACTTAATTTCATCAACAAGTAATTAAAACAAATATGGAATATAAGTAATTAAGTTTTACAAATGTGAAAAAAAAGAGCTTGGACTTAATTACAAATTTGGACAGTTGGTAATGGTCACAAATCATAATGAGAGGGTGAGGGTGGAACGACTGGCTAGGCTGTGGTATGTAAATTGTTGGTTCACGGTTTTTCAAAAGGGTGAATAGGAACCAAAAGGTTCAACCGATTTCGGTTCTGGCCGCTTCAATTCCAGTTCGAACCGATGGTTCGGTTCCATTTTGGCCACCTCTATCTACAAGACTAGTTAGTTAAATCGTTATTTGATTTGTTCTTTATATACTGTATATTGATACCTTCACCTATGTTTTTAAAAATCTCATATCAAGTCATTTTGATGAGGATTAATAATAAGTTTTTAAATTTATTATTTTGGATTTCAAAAGAACTAAATTAAAGATTTTAAATAATAGTTTTTTTATCGATAAATAATAAAGTTTTGAAAAGTTAAGAACTACGA
>CAODLS010216614.1:0-14889 GCA_948243855.1 Flueggea neowawraea | reverse complement strand
GGGGTGCGTAACCTTTGATATATCAATGCTCTGTGAAGACCCTAGTTGACGGGGTAAAGTGGTGGCCTTGTATCCGGCCAGATACATGCTCTGTTTTGTCCAGTGGTTGAGTCCACAATACTACTCTGTACACTCTGGTATGGTTCCACATTATGACTCTATTATATATATATATATATATATATTTATATATATACTCTGATACTATCTGAATGCATGCTATTTGCTCTGTATGCGAATGTTTTGGTAAAACATTTTTTGGAAGCTATTACATACGTAGAGTGTATATATTATATCGGTATATACATTTGCATTCTATTTTGAACGATTTTGAAAACTGTCTTTTTAAGGCACGTGTGAGGCAATCTGGAGTGATATTTCCTCATCAGGTCCTAACCTCTGTTTTATTTTTTTCTATCTTCTCTGCATGTTTGGCAGATATATTTTGACGCTAAGCATCTGTTCAGCACCCCATCACCAGTGACACATTCTTTGCTATTTAGTGAGTGCCTTTGTTCGGGCTCTATTTTTGTATTTTATTGTTAGAGTTCCATACCGAGCTTCTGTGGGGATACTGGGCTATACTTTTGTATTTTGGATACTGATTTTACAATGACGGTTTTACATTTATTTTGATAGTATTATATTTTTACTATTTTCTTATATATCATTTTATATTAAATAAATGTTTTGATAAACGATTGTCTAGGTAGAATATTTGTATCTCCGAGGCTCGTGCAAGATGAGTTAGGCTTCCATAGATAGTTCACCTTGTACGCCGATCACTGGCCCGACTCTGGTCGTGACAAAGGTGGTTTCAGAGAGTTAGGTTTTGTATTGTCTGGGTCGATATGAGACATAGATATCTTTGATCGAGTCAGTTGATTTGACTCTGTATATTCCTTGATCTCTGATATGGTATTGTGGCAATCATTGCATTCTGACATTTGCATGCATGTCTGTCTGTCTGTCTGTTATCCGTAGCGATGTATCATCGTGTACATGGTCATGGTCGTGGTCTGATGAGGTCGCGACTCAGTCTGTAGTGGATTCACATTACTATGTGCGCCTTAGTTATTTTATTATTATTTGTATCGATTCCATGATTTGGCCAGTTTTGTGGTTGAACAAATACTATATTGTTATTTAGAATTGATAATGCATCCAAAATGTAGTCGTTGTGAGACTTGAAATAGCCGTTAAGAAACAAGAAAGAAATTTTGATTTTGATGACATCAGTAGGTACAACGAGCATTGTATCCCATTCAACGTGCGTTGTAAATGTCCCATTGACGTACAACATGACTTGCTTCCTTTCAACGTGTCTTGCATCCAAATCTGATGCTTCAGCCTCAATGTTGCACCATGTAATATATCTTGTGTTTGTGCAACGTGACTTGAGTCTCCATACAGAATGCTCACCTGGAAATTTTCTTCCTACAACATGACTTGTGTCCATTTGCAACGTGCATTGATCATACCTTAGTGTCCGTTGCATATGGCACTTTGTCCTTCAACATGCGTTGTCGATCTCCAAAGATTGCTCCTTTGATTCTTTCACGTGATTGCATCAGATGTCAGAATATTCAAATTTGAATCCCGAGGCGTCGACTTGTCAGTTGCTGACATCACCAACTTCAACTTGACTTGCATCATCTTGCAACGTTCGTTGAGGAATGTTTTCAAAGGTGACTCCTTTACTCACAATGTGACTTGAAATGGAGTACAACATCGATTTCCATTGCTTGCAAGTCGACTTCAAGTCTGATGCTCATTCTCGTCAACGTGATTTGTATAGTCTACAACGTGACTTGTACACAAGTACAATTCATGTCGAGAGCACCTTATCCATATAATGTGACTTGAACACTCTACAATGTAACTTGTAGATAAGTGCAATTCATGTCGAGAGCACCTCATCCATATAATATGACTTGAGCTTCATGCAATGTGCCTTGTATGTTTCAGATGCCTACTGCCTCCTTAGTTCAAATCGACAATGTGACTTGTATCTTATGTTGTGCGACTTGTACCTCAACTGGAAAACCTAGAATTCCTTTGGTATGATCAACGTGACTTGTAATGGCTATAATGTGTTTTGATTATACTGCAACGGGCTTAACATTGTCTGCAACTTTCATTGCTTAATTTTTTCACATGTTTTGTTAAAATCATCAAAACTGGGAGTCAACAGTTATGACCAATTAAGCATGAACTACAATATGTACAACATGGATAATTCCATCATCGAACTACTTGGCATGTTGAAGAATTCTGAGAAGAGCATTCCTAAGACAAAGGACGTGTTCATGGTACAAAAGGGGAAAGAAAAGCACCAAGGCAAGGCTAAGCTAAAGTTTGTCGACAAGGGCAAGGGGAAATACAAGCCCAATTCATCTAACCCTAATCGTGTAAGTTGATGTGCATGTATCCTTGGTGGAATTCTAGGTTAAAATTATTGTTATTTCCTCTACTTTATGCTCTAATGAATGTCTTGTAACTAGTTATGAATTGCAACAAACATATCATCTATCCTCGGAAGGGGATATCGGTTCATCACCATTACCTTGTTAAGATGACGGTAGTTGATATACATATGAAGGCTTCCATCCTTCTTCTTTACAAAAAACACTAGAGCGCCCCAATGAGAAATGCTCGGCCGAATAAAACCCTTATCCAACAACTCTCTCAACTGAGTCTCTAACTCTTTTAACTCTGCTGGAGTCATCCGATATAGTGGAATTGATATCAGATTGGTACCATGTTGTACTTCTATAGACAAATCAATCTCTCTATCCAGTGGAAGTCCTAGAAGATCCTCAGGAAATACATCAGAGAATTCTCGAACCACTGGTGCATCTTCTGCTCTTAAATCCAAGCCTCAAGACTCGGTGAGCACGAAATCCAAATACGCGTCACAACCGCGGTGAATCATCTTTTCTGCTCTCACATCTAAAACATATCCCCGTACAACACTGTACATTAAATTTTTGTACTTTAAATGTTAATTGGGTCATTTAAAAAGTTTTTAGAATGATTAAGTTATTAATTAAATGCGAAATTGTTGAAAATAGGAAAAATTTGGAATAAAAAAAGAAAATAGGTGACTAATCGTTTATGTCTGTAGAGCATGTGGCATGTCGTTTGGGTCCCTTTAGAGCTGTCGTCTGAATCGTTATAATGTTGTCCACATCACTGTGCACTTAACTTACCAGAAACGACGAGTCGTTTGGGCAGGACATTTTTGTCGTCTGGCCGAGCTTGTCGTTCATGTCTGTGGCTGGGCAATGAACCCACCAAAACGACGTCGTTTCCCTTTTTGTTTTCTTTCAATTCAGTAGCACCGCACAAACCTGAAACTTTGCAATTTCTTCTGATTTAAAACCAAACCACATCCCATCTCATTCACCTCTCTCCTCTTTTTTACTCCAAACCAGATTCTCTTTAGCTCTCTCTCTTCCCTCCATCGTTTCTTCTCTTAAAAGGAGGTATGTGTGAAGTTATTCTTTGGTTCATTTTTTTGTTACAAATTTTCATTTAGTTCCTTTATTTTCTGTTTTGGTTTATGGTTGTTGGTGAGATTGTAACTTCGGTTTGGTGTGATTCTAGGCAGATTTGGGTGATTTTTGTTGGATCTAGCTGTAATAACTTGAATTTTTTTTTACTATTTTTGGGTAAATTTTCCATTGAAATTTTTTTTCGAATTAATTATTTTTGACGGATTAATTTTAATTTAAAATATCATTAAATTAATTAATGATCTTTTGGAGTGTTAAATTTTTCTTGGTATTAATATGATTTTTGAAGTATATTGGGGAATTAAATTGAGTGAAAATTGGTTGGAATTGAAAAAAGAAAGAAATTGGAAGAAAAGAAAATCAGAAACTGAACTACAGGTCGTTTGCAAGTTGGTCCAAATGGCGTGTCGTTCGGGCGTGTATGCACAGTCGTTCGGCTGAAGAAAAGAAACGACGTGTCGTTCGATTCGAAGAAGAAACGACTTGTCGTTTGTGTTGATAGACGACATGTCGTTCGTTCTGAAGAGGAAAACGACGCATCGTTCGCGTCGACAGACAGTCAGTCGTTCGTTGAAGGGGAAACGACATGTCGTTCGCAACGCCAAACAACCGGTCGTTCGCGTCCACAGGAACCTAATTCTCACTTAACAAAACGCCGTCGTTTTGAGCGAGCAAAACGACGCCGTTTTGAACCGAATCCATCAGCCCAGAATTTTTTTTTCTTTCTTCTTCTTCTGCGTTCTTCTTTCTTTCTTCAACCGAAGCTCTCTCTCTCTCTCTCTTCTCTCTCTCTCTTCCTCGTCGGCCGAACCCATTTTCAGAGGTAATCTCTCTCTCTCTCCTCTTTTCTTTGGTTAATTCTTTCGTTTTTTTAGAAAGAGACCAAATGAGGAATTTTGATTTTTGGAGCGATTTTTGGATGGTTTTTGGATGAATTTTTATGGGGTTTTGATGGGGAGAGTTAGAGGAACATGAATCTAGGTTAGAAATGGATGATTGGAGGATTTTTGATAGAAGGGCAATTCGGTCCAAATTCGGTTTGGATCGTTTGGCTCGTTTTTTGGAGGAACCGATGGTAGATTCGGACTCCTAGGGTGATTTTGAGTTGAATGGTATGGTTGAAAATATTGGGTTATGCTTGGGCCGAGATTAAGGAATATTTGGTGTTGTTTTGTAACGAAAGGACTAAAAGTGAAATTTGTCATATTCTGAATATTTTGAGGACTGAAACTGATATTGGGCAAATAGGGACTGAATTTGAATTGTGCAGTGGAGAATTGTAATTTTGGAGAATTTAGGGTAAAATGGTAATTTTAGAACATTGATGGATTAAATATTAATTTTAAATTACTTAGAGAATTAATTTAGAAATTCTGAAAGGTTTGGAGACTAAGATTTAATTTTCTGATGTTTTGGGAATTAAATAGTAATTTTGAAAAGTTCGGAAACTGATCTATAATTTTATACCGGAGTGTAATAATTAGACAGTTGTGATAGATTTTGGGCCGAATTAATTTTCAAAATTTTTAGCCTGGGTTGCATATGCATTTGCACGTATTTCAGTGCAATCACGGTACCATGTCTAATCTGTGAATTTATTATTTGTTTCAGCTCTGCGTGGTTTCTGAGGAGACCATTTATTCACCAGTGGACCGTGCTTTGGATTATTGCTCGGAGTCCAGGTGAGTGTGGTAGCACTTTAGACACATAAGTTGTGTTCTCTAAAATTTGTATATGTTTTTGTTGTGCTGAACTTGGTATGAAATTTGAATAAATAAAGGATAGAGAATCCTAAAAATGATGTATGTGATAACTTGGTTATGAAAACCAGTTTTGAAAATTATTATATTTCCGAAAAATAAATATTAAGTTTTTAATATTTATTTATTTTGATATCTGCAATAAATGTTTTGGGTTTTTGAAAATATATTCCGGAGCGAATATATTTTATTTGAAATAATTATTATTTTTGAATACTAAATATTTTGTAATAAATATTTTGTCTGAAGAGTTTTTATCATTTTTGGGAAAATGATATATTTGTTCAATGTGGTGGGAATATTTTGAATAAATTTTGGAAATGTTTTGTGAATTGATTTGTTTTGGGACACCAACTACGTGAAAGCGTAGTCTTGATACACAGAGTTGTATCATTTACCTGTGTGGTTAATATCGAGTTGGAGTAACTCGAGGAGTGTGCCTGTGTGGCTATAATATTCGCCTGTGTGGCTAATACGAGTTGGAGTAACTCGAAGAGGAGGAGGTTTGAGTCCCATTATGAAAATGTTTTGAACAAAAGTTTGAAAAATGTTTTTGGAACTACTCTCACAAAATCTTTTGTAATTTATTTTGCTAATACCGAGTTGGAGTAACTCGAGGAGGAGGAGAGTTGGGTCTCAGTATAAAAGTGTTTTGAACAAAAGTGTGAAAAATGTTTTTAGAATTTAGTTTGAAAAAAATACTTTGGTATTAAATTTTGAAAATACTTTGGTATTTACCTCTGAGAATAAATTTGGAGTTTATCTCTAAAATATTTTAGAAAGTGAATATAAATTTTGGAAGTTATTTTGGAAGGTATTTGAAAGAAAATACTTTGGCTATTTTGGATTTGAGAAATTAAATATTTTATTTAATTTCTCCATCTAATCAAGTTTGGAAATTTTTTTCTGCTATGTGTGTGAAAGAATTTCAAAATGGATTTTTTTTAAAGAATCTATTTATATATATACGGGTGTATATATATACACGATATTATTTGGATATATACGCGCTTGTGGTAGTTTTGAAAATGTTTTCAAAACCTTTTGAGGCGCATGTGCCGCTCTTTTGTGTTATCTGCTCACTATGGGAACTTACCCTTTTATTTTTCTTGTCTTTGTTCTACTTCATTTTTCAGGTAGAGGATAACAGTCGTTTGGTTCTTCCGCGTACAGTGAGTGCGCTGTTGTTCGGGCCAAATTAAGTTATGTTAGTTGCTCCACACTGGGTAGTGGGTATGGACTTACAATTGTTAAATAAATGTTTAACGATTTTATTTAAATTATTTATTTATTATTTTGGTACTACGAATATATTTTAATTATATATTCGAGAATATTATTTTTGAAAAATATCTCCCTGCTAAATTGTTTAATACGGTAAATAAGCCGATTAAAAATATGAATTTGGGTAGTTTCTGTTCTCCGAGGCTTGTGCGAGATGAGCCGGGCTTCCACAGACGGTTCGCCTCGTACGCCAGTCGCGGTCTCGGAAATAAGTCGTGACAGTAGGTATAAGAGAAATTTAGAAGAAGAGAGCTAAAATGAGTAGAAATTGATGGCAAAATGATGCTCAATGCTTTCTTATATCTCTCTTCTACTTGAAATGTCTATTTATAGTGTCACACATTGAAACAACAATTGTTTTTGAAATTAGAGCTGTTGTAACACAAACAGTCTACCTTGAAAGTACATGATGTCAGCAGAAGTTGAGTGCATAACTGTCATTTGCATAGGCAACTTCTTCAGATCTTCAGTTTTTTACGTGCGTAATTACTCTTACGTGCGCATCTTCTCATATCTACAAAGAATAGCATGCACAGCCTCCTGAGTTATATGCTTAACATACTTGGTCTTCTTTCCAGAAAGATCACCTCAACTTTCCTCTGCAAATTAGATGTGCAATAATTTCTTTGCGTGCGCAAAAACCTCTTGTACCCATTGGATGTCTTCTAAAAGCGTAGAATTCCAAATTTGAATATTCGCGTGATAAGTCAGATGATTAGCTATCATTCTCTGTCACCTAGTTTTTGCATATGCAATTCTTTAGATTTGCATGCACAATTATCTTCTTTTGCCTTTGACTCAAAAGTCAATAAAGTTCCCACTTTTGACACTTCTTCTGCTTGCGTGCTTAATCTAATTCACTTGCGTGAATCAATATAATACTGTGTGCATAAGCCAGTATGTTACATATGTAATATGTTTTCTTCATTCAATTTTAATCTTTCCAGAATATATACCATTCATCCATAGTTTACCAATTGCGTGCATTAGCAAAACTCAGGTACCAATTATAAGCTTGAGTGTGTAAAGCTTTAGGTACGTGCACAATTGTCCCTCTTTCTTGGGCATGGTTGCTTCTGTCCTGATTTTCAACTATAGTAATAGGTTGTTAAACGCGTAAAAGATACTTACGTGAACAATTGTTGTCTTTGTGTGTAACTATTCTTTACGTGCGTATTTTGCTTTTGACTTTTGATCTTCAGTTTATAGACCTAAGGATTACGTGCATAAATTCACATCTATTAGTGAACCACATGCGTAACTATCATATTACATAAGTTCTTCCATGTTTTGATGATAGGTTTCCCCATGTCAATCATCTTTGATCAATCCTTTAGGTTCACATCTTTGATCAATCCTTTAGGCAAAATGTTCTCATTTTTTTTCTTCTAGAAATCAAATATGTCAATTCATTGTAAACAACAGTTAATAAGATCATTTTAAAAGGGAAACTCAACATCTTTAAGGCCTATTAACGCGACTCTAAGCACCTCTATTGGCATTTCAACCACCAAACTTGAGCAGGTTAAGGTCATAGGTTAAGGAGCCAAGCTCTGCATCTGGTTTGTTGGAAGAAACTAGAGAAACAAACTTGCACACAACTCTTTTTCTTTGGTTATTTACAATTTCATGAAAGATCAAGCATTTATCAAAAACCGCATTCTAAATTACAAACAATATTGAAAACTATGATACAGTGGGGAAAAAATTGTTATACCTCAGGGTAAGAATGATCACCTAACTCATATACAATGCTTCCTATTTCCCTCAGTTCTTGAGGGGGGTTAGATTTCCTCTTCTTCTTGTGTTTCCGAGTCTTCATTCGATGCCAAAGTCTGGTTAGCAAGTACAATTGAACAGTTCCAAATCGAAAAAACTTAGTATGAGAATCTCACTTCATCTTCACATACGAAATGAACTTGAAAAACTGCTTCCATGATATAATGTGTGCTGATGAGTCACTACTTCCGTGAAATAATGCGTGCTCACGAGTCATGAGGACCTTGGACTATCAATGCTATCCGCTGTTTGCCGCTGTCTGATCAGAAATTTTCTCCTTTGAATCCAATCTGGGAATAAAAACCGTTATCAGTAGTCACTTCGAGAAAATTGCAAAGACAGGACGGTCCAGTAAAACGTGTTTTCTGACCCAAAAAAGCTCAAAATTAACAACTGCTGTGCTTACCTCTACCGAACTGTCAGGGGCAAACCACCGTAACAACACTCCCAGATGTACCACGGCGGGAATTAGCTTGAAAAGCAGAGGAGTCGTCACCTGTCAACTGTAGGTGATTTCAAAACATGATACCAAGCACATCCCAAGAAAAGTGATCATTTATGCAGACTAAGGTGCTTATGACATTTTCGGATTAAAAAAAAGGTACTTGCAACATTACATCAAATAATCTACAAAAAGACAACTTGTACTCTTAAAGCAAAACTGTGGGCTTTTGATGGCAATTTACACAGTTTGTATACCTTCTAATTTAGCTATTCTTACATGCTAATTCTAGTATGCATGGCCGCACAAAAAGCACACGCGTCCGCTGCTTGTCCATTTCAACAGATGAGTGTGGTAATGTCCTAGATATATAATACACACAAAGTGTTGTTTGAAAATGCAACACATAGCATTATTATTTAAGTGCAACAACACTTTGTATGCTACAATTAACAAAGTATGTCTTTATTTATCCTAGTGTGCAAGTTCTACTACCAGAAAGAAGTGGTTTGAGTTTTTTCTTTTTTCCTATTCTCTAAATTTAGAGGTTTCTTTTTCCAGCCTATTTTTCACCATTCTTGTGTCTACTTGCATGTTCTTTAACAGGATAAGTATTAAGAAGAAGCAAAGTGTTACAGAATATAAATGAGAAACTTCCCATTGGTCAATAATTATATCCGCGTGGCTTCTACTTACATTTTCCTAAATTCATTTCAATCAGAAACAAAAAGCATTTAATGGGCAAACATTAAGTCAATTGAAAAGATGAATCAGAGGATCCAAGAACTCATGTCAGAGACTTAGAATTGACACAACAATCAGATGATACAGACCCTCCACCATGAATTGTGGAAACAATTTCAGTAATGCATTAGTAAGTAACAACGGATATAAAGCGGGAACACAAAGTGCAACAGCATAACACATGGAAAGCATAAAATGTACAAATACTGATCAAATGAAATTTCAATTAGATAATTGTTATACCAGGCTAAGAGATGTTGTTCCAAGAAGCAGCAAGTAAAGTTTACCCTGAAAATGATTTAAGTATTAGTCATGAACAATTTCCACTCTCCAGCCAGAGAGAATATCCAACAAGAAACAGCAGTATACTATGGACAATAAACACATTGATATCCCAAATTCTCAGAGTAAATGAGTTTCCTTTTTTTTTCTTTACTGAAGCATTGTCCAAATGAATCACATTATAGTACTAACCTCGACTAAATGAAGATTAGAAGCACGGCTAAGAAGAACAAAAGCGAACTCCCCTATCTGAGCTAGAGACATTCCAACCTACAAAGTTATTCATAAGCATGTATGCAGTACTAGTGAGAAGCATCGTCAAAAAAAGAAAGCAACACAGCAGATTACTATCTGACAAAATGTCTTACAAGAAGTGCAGTCTTCTTGTTGTACCCAAAACCCTTTACTACCATGGTGGTTATAGTTGTCTTTATGATGACATCCAAAATAACGGATGCCAACAATATATCAACATGGTTCCAGAGAAAATGAACATGGATTAGCATCCCAATGCTGGCAAGGAAAAGAGCAGCGAAAAAATTTCAAATGGGTTCAATCTGTATTTCAGAAAAGAAAAAAAACTCGGATCTTGTGCAAGTGAGATTGCTCAAATGATAATAACCATTAAAAGATGTTTATGACGAGTTTCCCAAAATGGTTAAAATTATAAGAAAAATACACTCCCATATCAGCATATCTTGGGGTCAAAGAAAACTTATCTAAGAGAAAAGAAAAATGAACAAGCCTAAAATCTTTATTTAAGTGGCTGTAATTTGCAGGAATTGTCAAACCTATGCTTACATTAACATGCTTCATCCAAACTAAAATGTTGGTAACCTCTCTCAATGTGTATTGGAGAAAAGGAAATGTTATAAATAAGAATAGTAATGCTTGTGCACAAAAATTAGCACCAAACAAATTAAAAGTGGCTGAGCCAGATAATCAACTAAATAACAATTAGCAGGAAACTTGAAATGCTATACAAAGAGCAACACAAGGAAATAGAGGAGAAAACAATCATTTCATGGTTACCTACTTGTTCTAATGTATGTTGAGCAAGATCAGTTGTTGACATCATCACGCCAGCGGCAAATGATCCCAATTCTAGACTTAGGCCCAGCTTATCACTAAACTGCAATGACACCAAAAATTAAATATAAGTACAACTTAAAAAGAGGAGTCATCAAGGGTAGCCAGCTTGAATTTGAGAACTCCATTGACTTTAACTCTCACATTAGATTCATATGGATTATTGCATCTAGGTTATTGTGAAGTAGATACCATTTTGAATGTATCAACACTACTGTTCAACATTTCCACTTCACCAGAATAATCATCTAAGCCCAATTCTGACAAAACTTATCTCCAATACTTTAATACTTTTGATTGGAACAAACAACCATATTAAAAAACTATACAAATATACTGACATAACATTCTCAGGTCAAAACTTCCAAACAACTTGATGCAATGCCATCATCAACTTGGCACAAGTGATCTTCTACATATGAGGTTATTAGCTAGGATTCTTGGATCTTATCATAGTTTTTAATATCCCCTTATTGAACTTTTGTCAAAGTGTGCAAAACACTTTATCCACTGTTTGTTCATGCTGTCGTATAAACCAAGGTGGTGAATACCTAGAGAAACCGATATGGAGTGCTATATATACTAAAGTAAAGAACATATGGATAATACAAACCCAGGCTACAAGCAGGCTACAAGCAAGCAGAATGCAACAGCTGCCAATTGATAGAGTTCATTGGTCTGCAAAAGTAAAGTTTGGTTATAGAGCATCAAAGGTATTGAAGAAAAAGAAATTTTGACAAATATAGCAGAAAACTGCAGGTGGAACATGATTGAACTTTAACATATACCTGTGATGATAGGCTCATCATCAATTTAAGAAACCAAGGAACACATGTACGTGACAAGATTGAAAGAACAGCCAAGAAAGCCCTCAGCATCACCAACCTGATAAGAAGAGTACTGTAATGGATAAATTACTCTAATGCAAGCACAATTTCTGAAAAAGGAAATACAAGCACCAGAAAAGATAAAATTCTTTGCATAACATGCATAGAAACATAATCTATTGTAATTATCAGAGAAAACCATCCAAACAATTCCCTAGACTCATCCATCAGATGATATTCCTATTACAAAAGAAAATTCCAAAAGAACACCCTGTTAGTACCAAACAAGAATCCTCTATAAGCACAATGTGGACAGCTATGAAATAGCACAAGAAGGATACGACCCCGGAATTCTCCATTTGTTTTCAGGGACGGCTCTATAGTACCATTTACCCATGAGACCATGCACATTGCATACTGATGCAACCAAACATCAAATACCAAAATATAGACCTAGAGCCCCCATAACTATTACATGGCTCACCAGTTCTCCTCTCTTAATTACATAATACCTGTATGTGTACATCCGAATATGTGCTGGTATATATACTGTCTCATATTATGGATTGAACCAAACCAGGAAGATAAAACATCTGTAGCTCCACTCTCATTGTTTTTTAGCATCAATACAAACCAATCCATCCTTCAATTACAATTCTCCGCTGCAAAGCTATCTCATGCTTGAGTCTACAAGCTATTCTCCCAACAAGCTTTGTTGAAAGAAACCAAAACTTTAATGTTAAGGCTGCCCTATTCAAAGAACTAAAAGTTACTCACAGTTAACTAACAGTGAAGTTTACAAATTACATCCCAGAACAAAGAAGAGTCCTAAAAGAATAAAATCAAGGGGCATGAGACAAAATATATTTGATCAACTTAAGTTTCTAAACCTTTAATAAATGTAATGAATATGCTACTGCCTAAAAGAATGCAGCGTCAAGCTCAAAAAAATTTATTAGATATAGGTAAGTTTCCAAACTTCATTACTTACAGCTTAGTCATGGACATTGCTCCTTCAGGAACACCAGAAGTTCCACCTAGAACTGGAAGTAAAGCAAACAACAATCCAACGGCACAGTCCTGATAGGGAAAAGCTTCTCATGTAAGATAAGCAAACAACAATCCAGCAGAACACATTTACTGCAAAGTGGGATCAGAGAAACCAGTATGAAACTAAGGAACTAAATACCTGTAAGATAAGGGTGCCAATTGTAACTTGTCCATGCAAGGCATTAGTAGAATTCTTCTCCATCAAAAATTTCAACACCTGCAAAAGTAATCAAATTTGTAATTGTGAGCATGGAAGGACTAAGAACACAATTTCAAAGAAGTATATTGCTTGGTGGAGGGTAAAACTTGTTTTTACCACTGCTGTTGAAGACATTGAAAGAAATGCTCCAACAAATACAACCTCTGAAGCACTACCCCCGCATAACTGCAAAAGTCAATGTTGCAGTCATATGGTTGAAAATTTTATGCACTATAGCCAATATGCATGGAAATTCTAAACAAAAGCATTCTCTGATCAGAACAATGACATTGACATCTTGCCAAAATGTGACCAGTAATGCAACACAAATCAATAAACAAAATGAGGTTTGAGGCCATGAAAATAAATTAGATCTTTGAATGGAGCAACTGAAATGACCTGGCATACACCTTATGCAGATTCCATATCAATTAAAATTTGCTAACAACAACTAGATATAAGTTACCACGTAAAAAATGAAAAAAAAAAAATTGCAATGCCCATGGATTGCTTGTTTATATATCCTATATCCAATTTCATTTTGTTAGCTTAAGTTTAAAAAAAATTACAGACTAAACTGCCTTTATATTGTCTCCAAATTCTAAAAATTTCACAAGCTGCCATGTTTCTCTCCTTGCTGCTTCATATGTTTCATCTGTGGGCACGGGCTAGGTTGTTACCACATATGAAAACTTAGTCAAGAAAAGAAAAAGGTTATATCAAGTTTCTGAAAGCTAAAATGTACATACCAATGCCGTCACCCCACACAGGAACATAAACAAAAATATTTGGAGCAGACCTCATAGGATAGCAACTGCTCGAACAACTCGGAGCTACAATTGAAGGAAAAAACCTCTCATAAATCCTTTGACATAGAAATCATCAGGAAGAAATTTGAAGAAGCACATGATGAACTAACTTTTGTCGTCGAGAACTCCAAGCCCAAAGCAAAGAGAAGAAAAATCACACCAAACTGCGCTACCGTCTCAACCTTAATGAATGAAGAACAACAAACAAAGTAAGGTATGAAGTTATGTGATTAGGCAAAAAGAAAGTTTAATCTAAAATGAAAGTGAGCCATGGCAAAAAAAAAAAAAAAGAAAAGGTGAAATAAAGCTTTCTACAAATGACAATAGCAAAAATGAGAAGATCAATAAGAAAGAAACCAAACAGAGTTATGGCAGTATTGCCCTCAAAAATAAGTGCATGAAAATTGTCTGTCTGTGCCATCAATTGTGATTACATTTCCAAAGAAGATAACATGGACTAATTGTCAGATGCTATTATTGGCAAAATATGATCAAGAATACCAAAAAGTTTATTAAATACATCAAATTTATTACACTGTTCACAAGTTTAAAGCAAATTCTGTAGATTGCTTTCTTCAAAAGATTTAAGGAAATTATCAGAAATTTAAAAAGTATGCATCCTGCAAATTGAAAAGCATACATCTTTTAGTTATGTGCCTTGTTCATTAACAATGATATTACTCACTGGAGGTTTACTTGGCCACTTATTCTAGAATAACAATAATTTAGACAAAGGATCAACCAGCAAGATGTTATCAAAGCAAATAAAAGGATGCGTTTTTGAGTGTTTTCAATAAAGATGCACATACCTGCACCATTTCACTCACAAAGCTAAACCCTCCAGGTCCTATAACAGATCCTGCGAGCAAATATCCAGTAATAACCTGTAAAAATTTTAATGTTAGACAAAGTAACGAAAGGAGAAATGCCATAGAATTATACAGAAGAATAGCATGCTAAGACAATAAATTTATACAATATTCAAGCAAGCAACATAAACTAAACTTAGATCAAATATAATCAGACCGGTTGTCCAGCACAGGCAAACGCAATGCCACCACAAGTTGCAGACACAATGACGACAACCAAATCTGATATCAATCTAC
>CAODLS010216610.1:0-13473 GCA_948243855.1 Flueggea neowawraea | reverse complement strand
ATTCAAGTTTGAGTAGTTTATAGAATAATAAACTGGACATAGTGGCATTTGCATCTGTTTGAATATTTTATTTATTATTGTTAATGATTATTGATTTATTTATTGTTAAAATAAATTGATGATGGTTTGTATTCACTGAGTTGCGGCTCACATAAATCGCATTAAATATTTTTCAGGTTCAGTAACTTATTTTGACGTGGACTATGCATAAACGGCACGCCTATACCAGGTCGACCGGCTGATACCACGTGCAACCTTCTCCTCCTCCTCATTTTGCATTTTAGACATGTGTAATATATTTAGGATTTACGGTGATATTTGTAATGTTGTTTGAGATATTTTGTTGTGTGCTTTGATTTTATCTGATATTAGTTATTAAATAATATATTTATACTTATATGGATAATTGAAATGTTTGCATAATCTGTTTACATGGGTAATATTCTATTGTTAAGTATACGTCATAGGGGTGGAGGGTGTTACAAAATTACTCCAGAAACGAGAAAGGAAGGTCAATATTGCCAGAAGACAGTAGAGCAATCTAAGGAAGAATGAATGGAATTAGAATTAAATGATGAATTAAAAGCGTTCTTTTTAGCAGAAATGATGGATTCACACTGAAGCACTATAAATAGGTACAGGGGACATCCAAGCAAGAGGTTCAATCCAATACTCAAACCAACCATTTGATTGCAACATGAATCCCAGATTCTATCCAAATTAGTGTCCTAGCTATTGTTTCAGTTTTCTATTAGAGTTCTCTGTCTTTGTTTTTCATTTTATCAACGTCCTCTGTCATCTAAACAATTTCTTTTTATCAATTTAAGAGTCCTTAATACTTCATCATTATTTCATCATTGTCTTATCTTGCTATTGTTGCTAAAAAGGCAAGAGACCCAAGTTGATAGTTTATGCTCTTTGATCATCACCAATTGTTTGTTTAACGAAGTCAGATTTTTTAGCACATTTCTTACTTAATTCTTTTAATTTACGGTTTGGAAAAACTGGAAATTCCATGGCATGCTCAATCAACTCTTAAAGGGCAGCGTTGTCCTCTTAGTTTTCTTCTAAGAAAATAAGGGAACAGTATGTTGTTAATTAGAACATATAAACAACACATAAATAAATTTTAAACAAGTTTTAAAATAAGAAATAACATATAGACAACATACAAATAAATTTTAAATAAAGTTCGAAAAAATAAACAAATTTTAAACAAATTCTAAATATATAAACAAGTTTTAAATAAGAAACAACATATAAAATTCATATAACAAGTTTTAAACAAAAAACAACATATAAACAAGTTTTAAATAAATCTAAAAAATAAACAGATTTTAAACAAGTTTCAAACAAGTTTTAAAGGATACCGGAAAATATAATTTATTAAACTAAAAATTTAATTTATAAAACTTGCTACTAAATGCGCATAAATTTAAATTTTCTGCCAAAATATTGAAAGCTGGGCTAGTGAATCCATAAAATGTTAATGTGAGCATCGTGAATCTGAAAATGACTCATTCTTTTGATGGATTCAGGCTAGACTTGACCCACGTCTGACCCTATATAATATTGAGTTAATTATGCCAAATGTCATAATTAAAATTCAGATTTTGAGTAATATCTCCCATAGTTTGATAATTATGTCAAAGCCATATTTTTAAGTTTAAGTTTGTCATATACTATTTTTAAAAATATGATTCTTAAAAATACTGTATTTAATCAAATAAAAGTCAATTTCTAGTTTTATTTTTTCAAAAATTTTCTCTCTTCGTTTTCCCTTTTCTTTTATATCATCATTCTCTCTTTCTCTCTCTTGCTCTCTCTCTCTCTCCCCTTTCTTCCTTCCGCTATCGGGCTCTCTCTCTCCTTTTTCATCCGCTCTTCCTCCACTCTCTTCGTCTCTGATTCCTCGTTTTTCTCTGGTTCTTGGCTTCCAGATCTGGTTTCTCTCTTTGTCGACATGATCTTAGTCGTGATCCCAGGCTCGTTTCTCTCCTCAACAAAAGACGTGATTATGATAGTGGCGACTATGGCTTCGCGGTTCGTGTGTTGAATTGGATGGAGTGGCGACAGTTATTGTTTCCCCCAAACCCTAGCCACTTCAATTTGTTATCATTAATGGAGTGGGTGGCGGCGATTTGAGGTTAGATTAGGGTTTGGTTTGTGCTTTTGGTTGATGAAGAAAATAACTAGTTTGGTTTAGACTTGCTTGATTTTTTTGGTTGTTGCAGGAAGGGGTGGTTGAATATCCTTAAGGGCAATCTCCATCGAAAATTATTTTCTCAACATTGTTCACTATGACCAGCAGAGATTAATTGCATTTTTTTGTTTGTTTTGATTGTGCTTATTAATTGTATTCGATTAATTGCTCTGATTTGGCTTTTGTAAATGATTAATATTAATTTAAAAAAAAAACAAATTTTGATGTGTTGAGAGTTTGAAATTTATGGAATCTAAATGCAGTTGTTGGAGTTGTCATCACTAACAGATCTGGTGGTGGTTTTGGTGGCCAATGGCATTTTAAATCTAAATTTTGTTTGTTGCTAAATAGATTGTAATTTTTTTTTTCTAAATTTGTTAATAATTCAGTATACATCAGCACCAAGTTTGATTTTTTTTTTTTACCGAGACAATACAAAGTTTTTTTAATTCGAACCTAGCAACTGCATTATGTTTTTTATAGAAAAAAAAATATTGATTGAACTAGTCGATTTTGAAGACCTCTGCCAACAATTGATTTTGTACAGGTTGACTTTTTGTATGTCTTTTGAAAATTTATTGAAGATATTTGAAGACCTGAATATCTTCAAAGACCTTTTGTGAAGATCTTTGAATAAATTTTATAGACTTTTAATTATATTTTTGTATACTAAAATAATTATTATTAAATAAATTAAAATTTATAAATATCGTGCATATCGAATATATATACACAAATAATTCAGTTTAATTTTAAAAAAAATATACAAAAATTATTAAATCAAAATTTTTATAAAAAAATTATGGTATTTAAAGATATTTTGGAGACCTTTGAAAATTTTTTAGAGACTTTCTGAAAAATCAAATATTATTTTTGCTGAAATTTATTTTTTTGCAAAGAAATTATTTTTTTTGTAAAAATATCGTGATTTTTAGTAAGTATGATATTTTTTAAATTCAGTATTTATTTTTGTTATAAAAATGTGATTTTCTCAAATATTTTAGGCTATGTTTGTTTGGAAAGAAATTGAGAAGAAAAAAAGCTTTTTGTTTTTTTGACAACGGAACATGCTTTTATATAGCTTGTAAATCAGAGTTACAAATGCTGTAGAATTGTTGTGGTGGGTTAGTTTCCCAATCCACATACAAAAGATAATAATTCCTCTAATATGGACATAATATTCAGACTTTTCAAGATTCTAACCAAGGTAGTAGAATCAGAATGTATGAGAATGGGTCCAGATAACTTGAGATTTTTAACATGGATGAGCCTCTGCAATAAGAGGAGAAGCACACAATTGACGTTTTGTTAGAACCAAAAGAACTTCCCCTATCCAATTCCTGCAACCCCTGCAACTAAACCATCATTTTCCAAGTTCTCCCTGCGTCTGCTTGCTCTCCATCAGAAAAATACATGAAGGACGGTATTTTCTTATCAACCCCTTTAGGTTCCGAGTTGTCGAAGGTTGGCCAAGGCCCTGGCAATTCCGGGCCATAATCTTCATTTCGCTAATGGAAAGTGGACAGGAATGAAGATTGAAGAAGGTACAAAGAAGAGAAAGAAGATAGGGTAATAGTATAAGCATGAGAAATTTAGTGAGGCATTTCGTCAAACAAGTATAGTGCCAATCAAGAAAGGTAACTTCTAGAGAGCAACTGGAACAGAAAGGGTCCAGGGAGGAAAATAAGAGTTCAAGGACAGAATTATGACAACGAGAGAAGAGAAGCTAGTAAGAACTAGAGCAAGTTACAGTTCCAAACAAAACCCACAAAGGGCAAGAAGCTCCACCAGGACGGGGAGACGAGAGAGAGAGTTTACAGAATGTTCTAGGGTTGTATAGAAGAAAAACAAGGTTGAGATGAAGAAAATTGGTAAATTCTAACTCAAGCATTGAAGAGGACCAAAAACTTGAAGACTTTCTAAATATCTTCCTTGCAAGTTACAGGTTTTATCTTATAATCCATTACATTGGCCTAATACTCCACATCAACAGTAATGATAATAAAGGGCAACCAGTAGAATGAAATGAGCCAAGTTCATTAACGCCATGCTAAACAATCAAAAATAGTTTCATTAATGCTACTGTAATTCACCATTATGGCCATCCAGAAAGAAGCCAAGCATAGGGCTCACTATTTCTTTTTCTTTTTTTTAACGAAAAAAAATTACAAAGAAAAATCAAGGTCCATTTACATCCTGTGTATAAATAGAGTCGATATGGGCAACCATGGACTGCCTAATCAAACACTCGTCAGATTCTAAGTCTCCACATCCATCTTCATTCTTGCTCCAATCCTCCTGCAAAAAAGTCGCAGCAAAAAATTCAACACAAAAAAATCATCTTTCATGATACAAACAAGAAAATAAAAAATCGCAACTTACGGCCTCTTGGGGAACAGGTTTTGGGGTGAGGGTGGATGGTGTTGGTCTTGCTTTTGTACTTGAAAGAACCAGTAAAGCAGCGCCAATGTGAACAAAACTTGCTTATCTGCCATTTTTTAGGGCTAAAATGGAGTCTTTTTTTCTGTCTGAAGGTTATGCAGACGCTTGGCGGAGATATCAGATATATATGGTGATGGAAAAGGCTTACATAATTGTGGCATTGAGAAGTGAGACATGAGCTGGGATAAGTGATCGCAATGCCTATGAAATGGCAGTTTATACTAATATTTTTATTCATATTTATAATTTATATATATTATTTATATTTATAAGAATAATAAAATTATTATAAGTATCTGCTTACTCAGGTCATCCAAATGAGACTTAAGGTTCTTTAAATGTCAATTAATTCATGACTGTGTTATGAATTGCGGTAACATGTCCACAGTAAAATAAGTACTAAATCTCAGTTCAAAAATAAAATACTATAAGCACGTTGAGTTTTGGCCCGAATATCATCGTCAGGCAGTGCCCCGAAAGACATTAAAAAATTTTACTCCCTCTTTCTACAATAAATATTTTTTATAAATAATATTTTAAACATAATTTTTAAATATACTCTTACAATTAATAACTTATAATATATAGTTTATATTTTTAATAAAACATTAATAAAAATAATATAATAAATTAGTATTATAATTAATATATTATAATTATTTTTTAAATTAAAATATATTAATTAAAAAGATTGGAGTCATTTCCAAGAAATTAACTCTGCTACTACTATTTGTCTTTCAGAGAGCATTTATGAGTCATCTTACTCCACCATTTTTACTTCAAAAAAGGAAGGAAAACATCCACCTTCTTTTTTTTTTCTTTTCTTTCTGTTAACCCACAAAAATGTTTTCTCTTCTTTAAGGTACGAAATTTCTCCGTTAACCCAGAAAGCATCTAATTATCTTTAAATTAGATAATTAGATGCTCTGCCTTGATCTTCCATCAAAGTCGTCTTTAAATTCAACTTGTTTGTTTTGACAGGCAACATCATAGTTTTCATTGAATAATCCTGCTGCGGTTTGATCTATGCAAAAAAGGAAAAAGAAAAATCTCTGTAATGGGATTGCTTCACAGATTTTATGCAAACAAATTACTATTAAAAGTCGTCACTTTTAATGTTGAATCCCTAAGATTTGGGTTTGTCCTAAACACTTTTCTGCTTTAGTCTAGATTCAGGATGGAGTCTTTTCCTTTTATGGACAAAAAGAGTATCTTAGATAGAGTTCGTTTCATTTACTCCTAATATGTGTATTATAGTATAAACTACGAGATCGAACCAAAAAAGGGTAGATCCTCAAATGTGTGTTCATATGATCCTCAAAAAACTCCGGCAACTACTGGAAATTTAACGAGTAAAATATCCTACAACACAACCTCTGCGACTTAAACAACTGCTTTAAGATCTCAGGCATTCCACCACCAGACGCAAGCCGAATCAATCAAAATAGCGGTGCCCATAACTATTTGCAACAAAGGAGCAGCAAAATTATCAAGACAGAATTTCGTCTGTTGATTTAAAAAAAAAATTAT
Organism: Flueggea neowawraea; assembly: GCA_948243855.1. NCBI lineage: Eukaryota > Viridiplantae > Streptophyta > Magnoliopsida > Malpighiales > Phyllanthaceae > Flueggea > Flueggea neowawraea. Next base: position 7,298 of record CAODLS010216610.1, on the reverse strand, counting down.
CAAGACAGAACTTCGTCACGAGCAGGGGCCCAGCGACCGCAGAGGTGGTTCTTGAAGCTAATAACAGCTGCTTGGTGGATCTGCTCGTCGACTACAGGATTAGCGACTGGGCGGAGAACGGCGATGCCAAAGTCGCGGTTGGAGGCTTGGGCAAGTTGAGATTCGAATTTTTTTTTGTCCTAGAGTGAGAAAGAATGCAGGAGAGAGAAGTTTGGGTAGAAAATAATTAAAAAACTGTTTTTCATAGAAAAAATTATTGACAAATTTATTTTTTAAAAAAAATAGTAAAAATTCTCACAATTAAACATGTCTTATATTTTTAAAAGGACTATTACTGTATTCAATAGAGTTTTTCTAAACTCTACTTAAACTAAATTATTAAAGTATTTTTTATTTTAATAAATTGATTGGAGTGAAATAATAAAGGTATAATTGATTTAGCTTTAGTGATGAATTCCTTTTTGGTTTACAATTTGATTATGTTAGTAGCGCTGTCAATTTCTGACACGAGACGATACGACACGACACGAATTCAATTTTTGTAATGTTTAGGTCTTGTATAATGATTTGTGATATATAAATGACATGTCACGATTACGACACAATAACACAAATTGATACCTCTATATGCCGGGTCAGGAAAAGAAGTGGCTGACAAAGTGGAAATTATTCTAAACTCTATATATTAATATAAAGAAAAATACATGCATTGAGATATTGACATGTATCATCATAAATAAATGACATTTAATGTCTTATTAATATAATATGTATCATACAAAGATGTGTCATAAAAATTATAATAAATGTGTTTACATTAGACATTTATATCAATTAAATAATTTATATAGTAATTAATAAAATATACAATAAAAAATTAAAATATAAGAATAAATCTATTTTATTTAAATGAACTTCCATTGCACATTTTAAAAGTAAATACTATATATATACATATTGTTTAATACTCACCATAATATTGTATGTTTTTTAAAAATTCTTAATATTATTTTTCATATCACTGCTATTATTTTTATCTGATTCTATATATCGATCTTTTTTTATCAATTTTGATTTTCCAAATGTCCCTAAAAATTAATTTTCATAAATAAGTGCAATTTCTAAAATTGGTATTGTGAACTAATAAATTAACAATCAAATTGATTGTCACAGTAAAACGTATTTTGGTTATTGAATTTGTTAATATTTCAATTAGAGATGAACGAATGGATTTGGTTTATGAAAGATCAATTTTTTACTTTATTAATATTTTTTATAATTATTTCCTTGACAATGTAAAATTTTATCGATTATACAACAAACAATGATTGATTTAATACATCTTTAGACCAATTCCTTAAAAAGTTATATTAAATAAGTCACTTAAGAATTTTTATCATGTTGTAATTTTTCAATGTCAGCAAACATTACCTGTTAAACATTGTCAAGCCACATTAGTTTATAATTGCCTCAATTTATCTTTACTTGGAGAGGTTTCAAGAGTTAAAAGTAGGTATGTATTGAAAATTTTTATAAATTACAAAAAAAAAATAATTCTTTAAACTATATTTAAAAGATTGAATTTTGCAAACTATATTGCAAAATTCAAAATTTAATGTGAGATTCACAATTGTATTATTTTATTTTAATTTTAAAATTTAAATTATAAAACCTTGAATATCCATAAAAAAATTGAAACATATTAATGGTATCCGAAACATCGCTCGGGTTTTATACTAGTACACTTTTTAAAACAAATTACATTAAAGACGTTATTCGAGCCAATGCATTTTTTTTAAAATTCATCAAAATCAGTTCATATCTTTCTATATCTTCTTTCCTTAAATTTCGCCTTGCACATATCTTTCTCATCTGTTTTTATTTCTTTTTTAAAATTGAATTCATCTGTTTCCATTTTCACACATACCATCCAAATATTTCCGTCTCATCATATAGTTCCATCAAGACATATTTCAATTCAGATTCCATGTTAAGTGTGAGATTTTATCAAACTATTGATAATGTGTCAATATCCAATCAATATTAGTTGTATTTTTAATTTTTCATTATTAAAAATTATTTTTAATAATATATATAATAACAAAATACAAGTGTAATATTACCATGTAATTTTATAATAATCTGATAATAGCTGAAATAATATGCAAATATCCAGTCAATATTAGTTGTATTTTTAATTTTTTTATTTTTAAAAATTATTTTTAATAATATATATGTAATAATAACAAAATATAAGTGTAATATTACTATGTAATTTTATAATAATCTAATAATAGCTGAAATAATATGCAAATATCTGTCAATATTAGTTGCATATTTAATTTTTTATCATTAAAAATTATTTTTAATAATATATATGTAATAATAACAAAATATAAATGTAAAATTTATCAATATTTCAATTCTTTAATTTAAGGTGATCTAATTGATGTATGCTCCTATTTGGTCTCTTTTTTAAGTAAAGATTGACTGCAAGTCAACTTGTCTTTTTATACAAATAATGTTATGATTTTATCTATTATTAGAAGAGGTTGAGAAGTTGTCTTTTTGTACTAAGTGTTATGTTTGTGTAAAATTCTCCAATGGTTATTCGTGACGAGTTTGAACTTGATTTTGTCAATATGGGCAAATAATGGATTTTCATTTGCAGGCTCATACGAAGTAATTGCAAATGACTCAACAGTACATATAACAACCTTAAAAAGACAAAAATCATGCTTAGCACCTATGGAACAAAGTAGGAATCCCATTCACCTTAGTCCTATACACTTTCGGATGTCTATTTGCTCCTTACCCCTATTTTAGCAATCCTACACTGATCACGATACTATTTTTTTTTTCCTGCATCTCCCTGTCGTAGCACCGTCAGGAAACCTATTGATGTTTGGATTCTTAATCCAACATAGACACCGCATTACTTAGTCTATAAAAAGCCTTGCACCAAAGTTTCCAGCAACAGAAACAATGTCGTCAAATACAGTTCTCCAAAAGCATAAAAAACTACTGCCAATGCTGATGATTCCCGCAACAAACAACCACAATAAGCGTAGGTTATACAGCATCTCTGAAGGAAAAATATATGGCATTCACCTCTCAGTGCCTAATGACGTATGTGTAGGTTCTTGTTATGGTTGGTTAGCTTTTTCTAACGAGAGAAAGTCAGACAAAACGTTGCGAATAACATTGATGAACCCTTTAAAGAAAGACAGCACCATTCATTTGCCCCCTTTAGTGATTGAACCATGGACATGGCAGAATATCGGCTTCAGGATAAAGAAAGTAATTCTCTCGGCTGATCCTTCTGTTTCTCCTCATAATTATGTGGTTGTAGTTATATACGGAGGCGATAGAGAATTGCGGTTCTTTAAGTCAGCTCAAAATAAATGGGGTAAGATTAATCCAGATTTGATCACTCTTTATACTGATGTTATATGTTACAAAAATATTTTCTATGCGGTGACCAATTATAGTGGTATTATTTCTTTCGACCTTAAAAATATTAAAGATTATGATAAACCGGTTCAAGTAAATGTGTTAAGTGAAGGGGATGATAATCCACGAGTTCCCCGAGTTTATCTTGTAGAATCGTCAAAAGGAGACTTGTTGATGGTTCACAAAGATTTTGTAAGTGATGTGGTCAAAAGAGGTGTTAGGATAACTAAGAGTATCAAGGTCTATAAGCTTGTTTTTGATGCCACAAGTGGAGCGCTAATCAGGCGTGTTGAGATGACAAGTTTAGACGGAGATGTTGTGTTTGTTGGGTTCAACTATTCATGGTGTATTTCTGCTTCAGAATTTCCAAAGTGTAAACCCAATTCGATCTATTTCACAAATAATTTTTATCATCCGTGGAACGCTACGGATGGACATTGTGACTTGGGCGTTTATAGCATGAAAGAAGAAAGTTTTGGAGAACATTACAAGTTTAAAGAATGTGATCAACTTTTTAAACCATCTATTTGGGTACTACCACCTGTTTAACTGTAAATAATTTTACTTTATATCGTCCAGAATGGTTTACCAGCTCTAGCTTCATCTACTAGTGTAGGTTTGATGTTAAAAATTGTCAATGAAGTTAGAGCAGAAGATCTGGAGCTCTTTTAAAGAAAAAATTTAGCCTAATCGCAGATAAAAATGCCGTAGAAATTCATCTTTTGTGATCGTATAAATATTTAATATGGGATTTAACCATCACAAAAAGAAGTAGACTGTTTTTTTTTTTCAATTCTCATTATACACGAGTCATTCAAGTTTCAGTCACAAATAAATGTCAATACAGAAACAGATAAAACATGAAATCCACCCAAAATGTAGAAAAATGGCGGCACCTTGAGTTTTCTGTGTAACAACTACTGAGTAGAAGATGCAAAAATTCATGATCGTGAAGAATTTCATTTCACAGCTAAAGGTGAAAGAAATGAATCTTCTATGTCCCTTATGTATAAAAAGAGCTTCCTTCGTGTGGTTCCTTCACTCTGTGTCTGTATGATAAGCTGATATTGACACAGAGCTTCCTTCTTGAGGTCCTTTCACTCTGTGTTTGTGATAAGCTGTTGTTGGCACAATGTCTACTACCTCTGCCCATGTTTCTGCAAGAAACCTGCTAAGAATGGAGATGAAGAAAAAGACAAGAGAAAGGGAAAGGAAGAAAAAGAAACAAAGAAAAGATTTTGATAGTAAGTGCCATTTATGTGAGAATGATTTCAAGAATGATAGACAACTCAAGGATCATATGTGACAAGCTCATAATGATGACAAATTTAGGTGCAGAAGGAATGAATGTTGTAGAACTTTTAGAACTAAGCTTGATATGCAAGATCACATGACAAATGGCAGATGCTTGTTTTAGAGCGTTAGATTTCAATATTTATCAATCAAATATCATTTTAGAATACGTTTATCATTTGCTTGTTGAAGCAAAATATCTCAATGAAATTGTTTGTCTTTCTTCTTTCCAAGTGTTATTCACAAATGATATCTTTTGAATATTTTTTATTTCTTTAAGAATCACTTTAGAGGTTGTATTCATAATTGTTATTTCAATTCTTGAGTAACTCTTAATTTTTGAAAAAGAAAAATGTAGTATAATTTAAGGGTAAATTATGTTAATTTATGCAATCTAATAGTTCTTGCACCATTATAATTTTATGTTATAAAGCTAAAACAAATTTTATGAAAATTTAACTTGGCATTTAGTGCAATAGCCGGTGTTAGCCCAACTATATCGGTAGTTTAAACGACATAGACATGTGTCGTGAGACTGGTGGCAGAATGAATATAGGACTTGTAATTTGCAAGGGATTTGTGTCTATGCAAGGTTGATTTCATTTGGTGATAATGGAGTAGAGCCAAAATCCAACTGCCACAGATATTTTCTCTTATGAAATATCTCTGCTCTTCTTATCCTTCAAGTCCCTACCTAACTTACAATCCATCAACAACGCAGCCATGGCATTCTTACAAGCTCCAATCTCAGCACTGGCGTTCACTGAAATCGCTACTTTATCACCTTTCAAAAGGGTATCTTGGTCTTCTTCGTTATGCCCCAAAGCCATGGCTAAAGAACTTCACTTCAACCGAGACGGTTCAGCCACTAAGAAACTTCTGGTTAGATATACTTATAGAAAGTTACAATCTTTATTTTTCAAAAGAAAATCTTTTTTCTTGGGTTATGTGTTTGTTTCAACAATTTGGTTATTGATTGGTGCAGGCAGGAGCAGAGATGGTGGCAGAGCTAGTGGGACTTACATTAGGTCCAAAAGGAAGGAATGTGGTGTTGGAAAACAAGTATGGTCCTCCCAAGATCGTAAATGATGGTGAAACTGTTCTAAAGGAGGTATTATATGACCCATCTGTCATTTTAGAGAATCCACAATTTCAGAGTTTACAATTCTATGTTTTTCTTTTCCCCTTTTTTGAGATTATGGAAATGTGCTGTAGTAAGTGAATGCTTGTGTTCAGTTAGTTATGCTTGTTTATCAAATGGCCTGTATTTTTTTTTTTTTTGTGGGTGGGTGGATGTTGGGGTGGGTTTGGTTGGTGTCATATCAGGCTTTTTATAGAAAATTTTGACTGATATAAGGGGAAATTGGAAACTTGGAAGGTTTGAGGAATTTGCATGTTTGTAATCTGTGGCTCTTAGGGGTTTTGATAAGAACAGATGAAAATGTTGTGATGAAACGGTTGAATGCTATTGCCGGTTCAGAAGTCCATTGCTTAACAGTATCGACTTTCTGATTAAAAAGCTTCCGATGAATCTGAATTGGTAATGTGTATATTAAACTGGAGGATCCTTTGGAAAATGTTGGAGTAAAGTTGGTGAGGCAAGCTGGTGCCAAGACAAATGACCTTGCAGGTGATGGTTCGACGACATCTGTTGTTCTTGCTCATGGTTTAATTGCCGAGGGTCTGAATGTAAGAAAGAAGTGGATGACATGGCACAAGTGGTTATGTCTTCTTTTTTTTTTTTTCTTCTTCTAGTAGTAATGCTTATTTTAATAGTTTATGGGCTACCATGTGACTTCCAGGTGATTGCAGCCGGCATGAATCCTGTCCAAATTGCCCGTGGAATCGTGAAAACAACACAGGCTCTTGTTTCTGAACTCAAATTGATGTCCAGAGAGGTAAATATGTGCAATTGGTAATTGTATTTTCTTGGGAATTCACTATAAATGTCTTTAGTTTAGAAGAATCAAGAAGGATTTGAATCGGATGGAAAAATTGTTCATGTATGCATTTTTTTTATAAGTAATTGCTCATGAATGTTGTAACGGGAACTAAAAGCAGTTTGAGATTCATTGCAGGTTGAGGATGATGAACTTGCAGATGTTGCTGCGGTAAGTGCAGGAAATGATTACACTGTGGGGAACATGATATCTGATGCTCTTCGACAAGTAGGCCGGATGGGTGTGGTCACCATTGAACAAGGGAGGTCTATTGAGAACATCCTACGAGTAGTAGAAGGAATGCAATTTGATCGTGGATATTTATCTCCTTACTTTGTCACTGATCGTCGAAAAATGATAGTGGAGTTCCATGGATGCAAGGTAGGAACTTTCAGGTTTATGCAGTTTGACATATTCTTCAGTGAAGTAATTAGAGTGTGTGAGTTGTTTTTGGTTGCAGTTGCTTTTGGTTGATAAAAAAATCACCAATCCAAGGGAGATGTTTAGAATATTGGATAATGCAGTTAAAGGGAAGTACCCTATTGTGATAATTGCAGAGAATATCGAGCAAGAGGCTTTGGCTCCAGTTATTAGAAATAAACTCAGGGGTGT
>CAODLS010216426.1:0-10764 GCA_948243855.1 Flueggea neowawraea | reverse complement strand
TACTCGATGAAATTCCTCAATATACCTAATGAGCCTAGTTTGTCTAGGTGAGGTCGAAAGGCCTTGAGTGATCTCGAAAGAGACTTTGAGTGATTTTCGTGGAGAGAACATTCAATCCTAAAAACTCATCTCATTGATTTAGTAATTAGAAGTCTTTGTTTACTTCTCAATGTTCCAAACACTTTTGTTTGCTTTGTTATTTTCATTTTTATGTTTTTAAAACCAAACCCTTTACAATTCAATTTTTAGATTTTATCGCTTCCCTTTGCTTGTTGATCATTAACTAATACATGTTCCTTATGAATTCGACACCCAATGAATACTCCAAAGATTTTATTACTACATCGACTCTCGTGCACTTGTGAGATGCCGATCAATTGGCCCGCAATAGATGTTGCACCTCTTTTGGTGCTTCATCAAGTGTGTGAGTTCCTATTGGCAAAGTTAGAGCGTACTTCGCGATACAGTCCGCTACAGAATTGGCTTCACGGTAAACATGGTTGATAATAACAGACCAGTCCTTATTCATCAGGTGTTGGATAGCAACAACCAAATGTTTGTACTGGCTTGGCGTAGCTCTCTCATTCTTAATCATTTGCACAACTAGAAGGTTGTCAGAGTCAATCTGTGCACAATTCCAATTGTTACTCCAGTAGAAGTTCAAACCATTATGAAGTCCCCATAATTTTGCCATGAACACTGAACAGTCTCCAAGATTAGTAGCGAAGCCCTTTAACCATCTCTCATTACTGTCTCTAACTACTCCCCCTGTAGCCGCTTTCCTTACCTCAAAGAAGACCGCACCATCCACGTTAAATTTAACATGGTTATTCTCAGGAGGTTTCCATCTGACTCGAATTACCATACGGTCTCAGGCTGATAAGTAGCTGATAGGGCAGTATGAAGAGGTTGTGAATTTAATTACTGGTGAGAGCGGATGTATAAAAAAGAATAGTAAATTAAATAAACAACATAACAAAAAAAGTATAAGGGTAATATATTCTTTTAGAATTACAATAGAATATATTTAAATAATATCAACTATACAGTATACTTTTTAAATATACTTAAAACAAATACTAACATAGTCTATAAAGTTGAATATAAATATTACATGGATCTTATTAATGCCCTGCAAAGAATTTAAAATGTGTGTTTGAATTTTATTATAATTGTACAGTGCATAATATGATGAACGTTTGTGAATAATTTTCAAAGTTTAACACGCGATGCAAGGGCATATCAAAGTGGGACTCACCGTGCCTTGGAATCCATGGTGGGCCAAGAATCTGTCGGTTCAGTCCGGCCGCTCTACGCAACAGTATTTTGCCCTGAAACATAATCATTGACCCATGAAGCATGAAACCTTCCCACCGATCAAACCAACATTGATTTTCAAATTTTTAATAATATTAACTTTTCGAGGTGACAGGATTGCCGTCAACAGAAAATACAAGTTGTTGGCCAACTCTAATGTTGTGTCGGCCAGACTGGAGTGCAACTATGTAATTACAATTGGTTGAAAATTCAAAGGGTATGAGCTAATGTTCTCTCCATTTTATTCCCTTGGTGAGCAATCAGCGTATTTTAGACTCGGAAAACGTATGTGTATTATACAAAAAAAAAGGAAAAAAAGAATAAAAATGGATGTTGTGTTTTATTGACTATTTCCTGATGAAATTATGAAAGAAAATGAAAAGAGAGGAAAACCGTCGCTGTCAAAATATCAGGAAATATATGGAGAATCATTTGTTTCTACTAGCTTTTTGTTGGCTTTCTTTTGGAGCCGGAAGAAAAGACAAATAGCAACGCTGGTAAATTTTGGAGACTCTCTCTCTCTCTCGATTCGTTCAAGTCATGCCCATATAGTGGCATTCCCATCACACTAGTATTATAAATGAGCTAAGCTACTTATAAGTTATTTGGTGTTCGGTTCGATAAAAATTCGTTCATGACTTTGCTTATTAATAAATGAGCCGAGTTTAAACAAGATTTTAAATTCGAATCAATAAATAAACTGAGCTTGAACACCCAAAAACTCGAATCGAAAAACTCTTGAACATGCTCGTTTATGTGTTTATGAACAATTCTCGTGAACAAACTCGTTGATAGGCTTGTTTATATATATACGTGTGTGTATATATATATGTATATATTTTTATATATGTTTTAAACTAAATTATGAAAAAAGACTTATGTTTAGAATATTATTTAATATTTGAGCCACATCAACAAAAGTACAAATTTGTACTAATCGACTATACCTATAAAAATACAAGCATGCTCACATAACATCAAATATTATGTTAAATTTGTAAAACAAATTGAAACTTCTAATAATTTTTTGTTCAACTGCATGCTTAACATGATTTTATTAAACAAATTTAAACTTAAATGTATTTTTTTTAGAATTTTTGTTCAATTTGAACTTGCAATCTCATTTATGATTTTATTTGATTCTTTGTTAAATCGAATTCAAAAAACTCGCGAACAAGCTCGTGAGCCCACGAGCCTTGTAACGAGCCGAGGTTGAATAAGATTTTGAGTTTGAGAAAAAGTTTGAGTTCGAGCATAAAAAATTTTAGTCGAACGAGTTTAAACAATCTAAAACTCAGTTCGACTCAACTAGATTACACCCCTACATCATACAAAATTTCTGCCCATATGGGAAAATCCTAGAGCTTTTTTTGTTTTTGGCAGAAATTCAAATTAATTTTACATATCAAGTCAAAAACAAGAATACAAAAATACGGATCGTCTTTGAGTCTCCCTCTTTTTCTTATTTCTTTATTCTCTTTTTCAGTATGTGGCAGATTTAAGATTTCTAAATTTCAAGTGGTCAAAAAAAATAGCCCCCACCCCCTGTCTAAAGTGTGTCCTGGCACTTCTGGGCACTACAAATTCGGAACCCTCCCGCTCCTTGTTCTTCATGCTCAATCTCCACTGTTCTCTTCTCCGTCTCTTCCTCTAAACAGCCACCTCTTCGTTTCAACACCAAAGCCTACCTAGTTCCTCTGTTTTCACTCTTCTAGATTGTAATAAACATGGGAACTGTTATTTATCCTGCTTTGCAATCACTTCTCCGTGAGTCTCAACTAGTTGAACCAAGAGCACTTACGTTAAGATTATCTTCACCCAAAGCCCACTTCTCTTCCTCCCTCGAATTAGCATTAAAACCTTGCGACTCTAGTACTATTAAACTATCTGACGACGCCAAATGCCAATACGAGGAAGCTAGCCAAAAAGCTAACACCTTTCATAATAGGTCTGCAAATACGACTCCTGATTCTGGAGGCTGGAGCTTCCTCCAAGCTCTTTCCACCACTTCTGATGACGCCAAAGAACCAACGGAGAAACAAAGCACGTATGTTCACCCTCTTGTGAAGCGTTCGTCTTCAAGGCTAAGTGAGAAGAGCCTGGAACTTTGCACGGAGAATCTAGGTAGTGAAACTGGCACTGACATCATCGAAGACAACATTTTCTCATTGTCTCAGTCCCACCAGATAACACCATCAAATGAGGGAAATTCTCCAACAAGGGAGCAAAAGACGAAGCCACTTCAGCTTTTTGGAGATAATAAGAAAGCGAGTTCTCGTAGTTTTCCACCCCCATTGACAACGATGAGTGGATCAAAATCTATCCAAGTTCGACCCCACCGCGAAGACGGAAGGTTGATAATCGAAGCCATCAAGACCCCATCAACGCACACTTATTTCCATGCTGAAAGAAGCCATGGCCGCCTTAGACTAAGCTTTGTCAAAGATTCCACTCCTGATTTTGACTCTAAAAATGTGACCTCCGCTCCGCAGAAGACAAAGGAAGCAGAGGATATTGAAAACGATGCCGTGAACTACGATGATGATCAAGATGAAGAACGACAAGACGAAGAAATTGAGGAGGAAGAAGAAGTTGAGGATGGTAACAAAATGGAAGTTGATGGTGAAATGGGAATGGAAGAGTTCCAAAGGCCATGCGGGTGCAAAGGAGAGTTGGAGAACCACAAGGGTATTACAAGTAATTGGGAACCCTTATGGGTGGCTACTTCCTAGGGATTTGTTTTGGATATTAACTTAATATAATCAATAATATTTCATGATTTTTGGTTTGTCACTGTCCTTTTTTGTTATCATTTTCAGTGAGTTACCACTTTTGTTATATATAATATTTATTCCATTTTGCTTGTGAATTCCCTGTTTTTAGTGTAATCATGTTTATCGTTGGCAGTTATTATCATACCCTGCCTTGTCCTCTCTCTTTCTTCCTCTTAAGGACTCAAACCATGTTTCAGTTTTACCTGAGAAAGTAATTTTCAGTATTCGGGTTTAGCACAAATAAGATCCACTACAAATATGGGAAAACATCTAAAAATTGGGGAAAAAAAATTGTCGCAAGGTGTTGCTTGTTAAATATTGCTGAAGATTTCACTTAATTACCTACCTGTATTTTCAAGTTCCTGAGTAGTAGAGAACGTGATGACTTCACTTGTCAATTTAAACTTTAATAGATTGGTTTATGAAACAAAGAATGAATGGAAAAAATATTTATATGGTAATCTAGTTTATCTAAGTTTTAAAAGTCATTTTATTAATGATTTTTAGAATTTTATTATTTTTAAAGAACAATACTCTTGTTTGATTGATCTAATTTATGTAACAAAATCTTCAGTTACAAATAAAATAAACCCTTTGTTCTTTAATAAATTAATTCATTATTTAAAGTCTATTATGTGAAAAAATTAAAAAGAATAAAAATTGAATACACAAAAAAAAAATTGTCACAAGTCATGCAAATTCCATGAAAAAGTAGTCTTGCCAACATAAACGAGTTTCTAAATTTTTATGTCCCAGGGTTGGACTAAAAATAGTTAAGATTTACATATTCAACATGGAAAATGACAGAAAGAATATTGTTGTTTTCTTTTTTCATCTTGACATTTTTGCTTGACAAATGCTTATCATAACAGGCTAAAACAATATGAGAGTACATGGTTTTTGAAATTTAATCTGCCAGTCTTTTCATTTACTTAACCTAAACACGACATAACTACTAGCTAGTTAGTATAGTAAGGCGATATCCGATGAGTACTGAGTGGTGATGAAGTTGGGCACTTGGGTTTGGTTTAGAGTCTCAATCGAATGGCACAAGTAAAAAGGACTACTGGTGGCAATGAACAGTAAGCATAAAATATAAATGGACCAAAACCAAAGTCTTATCTTTTAGGGAACAAGTCAGCAGTACGACTGGTACATCACCTGTCCGTACGCATTATAAACAGTCTGACAAGATATTTAACACATACTTACGTTAACCATAAATAGACCAATCAAGCTCCCCCCAGGCAAGTGCTGCCCACGTCTCAAATTGGAAACATAAGACACCACAACCACGTCTAATAATGAACATTGTTATCCGCGTTAGATTTCCCAAATATTCATACATCATATTACATATTCAACACATTAGTTTTTTTTTATCAATCGATCTGCATTTATTATTTATCACTTAATTTATTAAAATTAAACACCTAATTAATATAATTGTTGTAGACTATAGACTCGTTTGGTAATGTATTATATATTATTTTTTAATAATTAATAAAAATAAATAGTAAAAAAATAGAGACGTAATATATCTTTTAATAAAATTAATTATACACAATATGTTATATACTTCAAAAAAATATGTTATATTCTATTGATACTAAACAAACCCTATATTTATTACAATCAAACCTACTATATGGGAGTATTATTTATTTTAGACTTTAAGTCTCGAGTTGATAAAGAAAAATGTCATAAATATATGGTAATTTTAGCTTCAACTATTGGTTGATTTGAAAACCATGACAAAAAAAACAATAATTATAAAAGGGTCCACTTTGATGGGGAGAGATCAATGGGTTCGACCCCTTTTTTGATGATGAGTGAGTGCAAGTTGGGTTGGTTTTTGTACAACCACCGCCAAAACCCGAGGTGGATAGCACCTGTTAAGTACGTCACATAAAAATATACTACATTTTATTTTATATTTATCTTATTATATAAATTTGTTTTTTTTAATATTAATATTTATATCATATTTTATTATATTATTCTTATTTAAATGTATAGTAAATTGTGTTGTTAATTATTATTGGATAATTATAAAGATATATTTAAAAATCTTCAATAAAATTAATAATTTAATTAAATTTTTTAATTTATATAAAAAAATATTATAATTTATTTTTATAGGACAAAAAGAGTACTAACCAGTCTAGTCTAAGGCGGCCTATTAGGTTCTTCCTCACTTTTTGTTAATTTCAATCTATTATATACAGTATGTTTTGCTGCTTATAAATACCGTCCTCCATTGTTGATTACTGTTGAAGTGTACCTTCACAAAGATCTTCCTCTCTGCTGTTTAGATAGATTAATATTATGATGTAACAGTAGAATGGCTGGTCCCTATTTCGACACGTCTTTCCTCCCACTGTCAAGTATTATATGATTGGCACTTCCGTAAATTCCTATATTTGCACAAGTCAAGAGATTGTTTTTGATAAATTGAATAGTAAATATAATAAAATAATATGATGATTAGTAGTGAAAATAAAAAAAAGGGTTTTTTGAATCATAATATATATTAGATCAATGTTTATATTTGCTCCAAAAATATTTTTTATTAGGCTTGCTTTGATAATCATAATAATATTTTATTTGATGGAATTTGTGCATGAAGTTGCTAGCATTGGAGAGACCGTCGTGGTAAAAACAAAGGTGATTATGTTGAGGTCAAGTATTGCTGAGTGTGATACACGTGTATAATTTGGAAAAGAAAAGACGACAAGAAAAATTAATGGAACAATTAAAGCAAAGTAGAAGCTGCATGAAGGGAACTCATCATTCTTATTTATCACATTCCAATTTGGTGGTCCGAATTGGGGAAAGAAAAAACATTAAAAAAGAAAAGAGAAGGGCAAAAATATCGTTCCAATTCCATTAACAGATGATGCAATACATGAAAAGTGAAGCATGAATTGTCATTTCAAAGAGCTTAAAGAATCTGCATTACTGGACTCTTGCCTTCGCAGTATCGACCAAATTGCAATATAAAAACTTCGAGATGATCCATAACAACGTTGGGAGTCCAGTAGGAGTGAGGCATTTGTGAACAAATTAGGTAAAGTCAGCATATGAAATGAGGGCAATTTGCTGGAAAGGTGTTCTTTATTGATTGCTTGGTAGTTAAGGACCACAAAAAAAAAAAAAAAGAGGATGCTTTTGATTTCTTTTGATCGCATTTGAGAAAACAATTATGTCCCACTATCCTCTCAATGCAAAGCCTTCGAAACACAATTTGACGTAAACACAAAAACCTTACAAACATAAAATTAATTTGTTAAGTGTTTTGGCCCTCTTCCTTTTCTAGAGTTGGCCGGAGCCTAGGTGGGGTTCAACCGCTACGTAGCTACTATTATATGTTAGCTTCCATGGATTAAGAAAAAAACAAATGGATAATTTAGTTAAATGTATTAGTTTTAATTTTTTTAAAAACAAAAATTCATCATAACTCAATTTTTTTTAAAACAGATTAAGTATAGTTGTATTAATAAAATTTATATATTCATAAAAATATAAATAAATAATGTTACTTTAATATTGTAGTGTCATACTCCCACATCATTTAAGTGATTAATGATTGCTTATAAACACTTTTTTTCTTTCAAACTACTGAGGTACTTTTTTAAGGACAAAACCATGAGAACCTATGAGTTCGGAGCAGATAATACCTTCCTAGATAGGTCTAGCGCAAGATCATCGATGTACATATATAATATCAATTAACCATCCTTTTAAATAGAAATCAAGTGTGTATTATAGGATGACAAAAAAAGAAAACGAGTTTATTAATTCAAGACATAGAGAGAACTATAATAATGTGAGTTTAAGCAAATTGACAATTTTTACTCAACTTAGTGGAAATAATGAGTCAATATATTTATGTGGCAAACCACGTCCATACCATAGTTCTCAAATGTTTCTCACCACGCACTCGATTCAGTCACTCATTTATCCACATGAATTCTGAACAAAATGACAGAAACAGATTAGTTAATTTGCGATAGATTTGTGATTTTTAAAGACCGGTTGGTTGTAATCAAGGTTGTCATAATCTAGACGAATAATTTAAGGTGCAGATTTTTCTTTTTGGCTACTTAGAGCATCAAAATTTAGCCTCAACTATTAATTTAAGGATTAAATAGGCGGATAATGGAACCCTAGCTAGCTATAGCAAACATGGAAAAAATATAAAAAATTGACGTGAATTAGAAAAATAAATAAAGGGATTTTGCAATATTGATGTAGGTAGAGCTGAGTACGAGTTCTGAAGATATTCGAACTGAACTGAAAAGAATAGTTGACTTTTAACTTTCTTTGAACCAAACCGAAATTTTCATTTGGTTCAGGTCTAGATTTTAAGCAATATCCGAACCGAACAAAAAAACTGAAACTAGAACAAAAAATATTATATATATATATATATATATATAGAGAGAGAGAGAGAGAGAGAGATTGACAATTAATTATATATAATCATAGGTATTCAAATAATCAAATGTATACATAGGTGTACAATAGGTGTTCAAATGTGTGCAAAAGTATCCAAAGGTGTTTTATACAATAAAAACGATAAATGTTATGATTTCTTGATGATAATTCCTTATTTGCAATTGCATGGAAGAGCAAATGAATTAAAAAAACTTATTATTTTTTTTTTATCTATGTTAACTTTTCTTTCGCATTTTCTGTATTTACTATTTACTCTTAATTTAAAATAAATTTTGTATTTACAAACTATATGTCTTTTTTTTGTAAGTATATAAATTATATGACCATCAATTATTTGTTTGTAAAATTCCACTAGTTATTACTCAATCTCCTAAATTATGTACTCTATACAAGCATGAACAATTAATTATATATAATCATAAGTATACAAAGGTGTTCATAGGTGTTTAAATCATCAAATGTGTACATAGATGTACAGTAAGTGTTCAAATGTATACAAAGGTGTTCATATTTGTATATATGTTTTCAAAGGTGTTCAAAAGTGTTTTATACATTAAAAGCGATAAATGTTATGATTTCTTGATCATAATTCCTTACTTGCATGGAAGAGCAAATGAATTAAAAAAATTTATCATTTTTTGTTTATCTATGTTATCCTTAATTTAAAATAAACTTTGTATTTACAAATTTTATGTCTTTTTTTGTAAATATATAAATTATTTGTCCATCAATTGTTTTTTTGTAGAATTTCATTAATTATTATTCAATCTACTAAATTATGTACTCTATTTATTTTGTCCTTGATATTGTTGAATTAATTAGTGTGTAATTTGTAATCTTATGTTGTGTAGATTAATATTTTGTAGTTTAATTTGTTTTTAGATTTAATTTTTAGTATATAGTTATTTTTATGTTAGTATAATTTGTTTGTGAACCATGACCATGATCACCCGTAGATGTGGATGTGGAAAGAAGAATGGCGTCACCGACAAAAGGATTCAACTTTGCCATGAAAAGCCACCAATGATGTATGAGATAGAACCCACTATCACATCCACGATCCACCCAACCTTGGACACAAATAAATTAAGCAGTCCCTATTATATATGCTCTTACCAAAAATTGACTCTTTCAATTCTTTTTGGATATGGATAATCCAATAGGCCCCTTATAATTCCTACTTACTACTCAAATCCTTGAGGAAAGAATGTACTCTGGTCACTAAGTACGTATAGCTAAAAGGAATGATTGATATATGGATGTAAATCTAGTCCGACCCGATTCAATTCATTTAAAATTTTATTAGAGTTAATTAAGTATTATTTTATTTTATTAAATTGATTTCGAATTTGAATAATTCATCAAAAAATATTTGAATTCATATGAGAAGACTGGGCATAAACGTTTAAATTAGAATTACTTAAATAGAGATATGCACATATGTGTTGTGTATTATACAAAGATTAACGTGTCACACCCATAAGCACATTATGTGTATGTCATACATAAAATGGAAAACAGAATGGTATCGGTGAGCCTCATGTCTTGTTCGAAGATGATTGAATGACATTGCCAACATTTCTGTGGCTACAATAACCATTTTTGTGAATCCATACATGCATATGTGAGGCGATTGCTTGCATGATCATCCTTTCATCATTAAATGGCCATCCATGTCATACACCTCACCTCAATTGTCCATTTCCTTCGATGCAAATCTTTTCTCATATTTTGGTTAATTTGAAAGCTTAACTAATTAGCTTCAACAAAGGTGTGCCATGAATAATTAGAGAAAAGTGCTTCCATATTTGAAAGTAGTTTACTAAAAGAAGCTACGTATAATAAGATAAGGAGCAGAAAGACAATTTGGAAAGCGTCCATAAAAAGTCCGTCTTCATTTACGACCACCAGACTTTCTATGTTCTTATCCGTATGATTCGATTTATTGGTGGCAGGTTTCAACATTTTACATTACATAACTTGTCAGTTTCTAATTATATTGCTATGCCTTTACTTGATTATTTTAATAATAATGTTTTCGCAAGAAGAAAGGAAGATGCAATATGAGGATTTTTTTTCCTTTTTCTTGTAAAGAAAAGGCGAGGCACTAAAATCATTATCATGGACCAAAGAAGAAAAGCTTGACATGAGAGAATATTCAATGGAATTTACAAGATTTTCAAGCAAAAACAACCAAAATTAATAAACAATT
>CAODLS010216409.1:0-11169 GCA_948243855.1 Flueggea neowawraea | reverse complement strand
TATATTTAATTTTATAGACAGTAAATAATGACTGTTTGGATTCACTTTTAAAGTCCACTTGACTTAGGAGAATCCATGTTGGTCATCTCAATTATTTAGACAAACTCAATAATTGGACAATATATTCAACATATAAAATATTTCATAAACTTAAGGCAAATTAACACAATAATAAGATAAAGCAATAAATGAAATCATCTTCATTTATTAAACCAACATGCAATCCAAACAATCTATCTCAATGTTAATGTAAAATACATTAACATTCGACAACATTAACACACAAATAATGCTAATATCCCCAAAGAATAATGCTACACAAATATAGTATTAAACACATGTCTGCCAATTGGATACACAATGGACCTTTTTCAAAGTGTTAAAATAGAATTCATAAGTAGATGTGCCAACTTATCAAAAATCTTATAAATCATACGACCTTAAAGTGGATCTCCTACTTCTCATAATCTCTCTTTTTGCGATCATGGTGATATTGGACATACCAATTTCAAAACGTTCTTAACTTACTAGAATCTCTAAGTGTCTTTCATCAACACTTAGGGAATCATGTTTTCATGAAATTTTAGTATAGACCAATACCGGTGATAAGTATCATAATCTTTTATGAAGTAAGTGAACCTTCATCACCACTATACACTTAATGCACAATCAAATCTTCTGTCCGACCACCACCGTCCCAAAATACTCTCTTTTGGGAGTCATGCAAATTCTTCCTTAATTTGCATTATATTCAATGCAACATGGTTTTACATCATTCGTATATTTGTAATAAATTACAAATAAAACGGGTATATACGTACTACCATATTTTCCAAATAATTGAAATCAAATTTCAATTATCTAAATGAGAACCACATTTGCACGTTTTGAAACTAATTATTTTGAAAACTAATTTCTAAAATCATTCTTGGCAGAAAAATGCAATTTTTCACAATTTTGAGCACTATTTATACACCAATAAATTGGGAAAAATAGTTCAAGAACTCAAAAAATTATGAAAAATATACCAAAAATTTCAGAAAAATCCAAATTGTATTTTTGACCGAAAAAATTAAGAAAAATGGTGGTCAAGATACGTGTCGCGATCTTCCACGTGCCACGTGGAGGAACATACGCGCATACACGCGTCAACTCTTGTTACACACGAGCTCACTGAACTTCCGCCACGTGTAAATCTTGCATGAAGCCAGTGTCAAATTCTGCCACGTGTCAACATCATACAATGCCACGTGTCACAATGACATTTCGAACACGTGGCAATTATGCCACGTGTCACCATACCATTGGATACATGTGATGATGTGTAGGACCAGCCAGCATGCCACGTGTCTCCTACGTGTACGCCTATGTGGCAATATCTGCCACGTGGCAGACGTTGATTGTTCCACGTGGTGAGCCATCAACTTTGACTATCTTGATCAGACGCCACGTGTCGTGATGCGATTCGTCTGTGTGTCTTATTCTGGATTCTTCTTGATCCTTCTTCTACTGCTATGTGTTGCGATCCGAGTGATCCACGTGCAACCAATAGAAACGTGCCACATCACCATTTCGGATCAGATGAACAAATTCATTTGTGTTGTTTCACTCAGTATTTTTTGATCGAGTTTTCGTCGATTTGACTACCTTTTTGATGGAATTTCGAAATGAAATTTTGGAAGATAACGTTTTCAAGGTCGTTAATCTCAAATATTTTGTTGGAATTTCGAAATCCCAACTTTCAGAATTCAACTCCAGACGGACTCGAACCAAAAACGACGTTCGAGACCCAAAGTCGAATACCAAAAAATCACATTAGGCATCCTAGACAGAGACCAACAATATTTTTGAAACATATTCGAAAAACTCGTGTTGTTTCTGATTCCAATGAAGGAATTCGATACCGGTTTAACTAATAAACAGTATAATAAATAGGTTCGACTTACTAACATCGATTCCAGCGGAAGCTAGCAGCGGAGCAAGACCAGTTCTATGTTGGTCTTGCAAGCAAACCACGGTTGAAATGTCAACGGGAGTACTCGACTGTTTTGCAGTCTAGATGTCACACGTGATCTATGTAGGACTCGAGACAGGATGTCAAACCTCTCTCTCTCTCTTTGTGTGTTTTGAAGTTGTGAGAATGGAAAGGAGCAAGACTCCTTATATAGCTTTCCAAATGGGCTAACGGGCCTAATGGGCCCAACATACCCATTTCATCCCTAACTCAATTGGGCTTGTCAATTGGTCTCGGTTCACATCTTGGTTCACACCTTGACTAACCGAGTTTGATTCTCATCAATTGGGCTTTCCAATTGGTCTCGGTCCACGATCTTGATTCACACTTCGACCGACCGAGTTCGGTTCACTCGTCATGGGCAGACCGCATTTTCCAACACAAATTTTCTCGCCGAGTCCTTGCACATGGTCTGTGAATTGTGAAGATTTTCCCCAAAGCTTTAAGACGTCTACCAGCTAGGCTAAGTTAATTTTTTGATTTATTGAGCATAGAAGGAAATAGGGGTGCACACGGGTTGGTTGGTTCGATTTTATAAGAAAATCGTCAATTTTGATTTTGGTATCTAGTCTTTCATAGTTGAACCGTTGGTTTCAACTAACTGATCGGTTCGGTTTTGTCGGTTTGAACTATAAATAAATCTGAATTTATAAATGACAAAATATCATTCATTGATCTAAAAATATTGAATTTCATCCCACACGAAGTTAAATACAACAAATCATTATTTAAATAAATCAAAATAAAACATCTACAGTTAAATGAAATTCTAAATTAACATATACAATCTAAACTTTCAATTCAGTTTAGTATAAAAAATGCTAAGTTTGATTTTTTAATGGTTAAAACTGCAATCGAACCGAGCCTGTCAGTTTTCATATTTCTGCATCTATAGTCATCCATCTTCCTTTAGCTTTATTTTCGGTTCGGTTTAACTTGGTTTAGTTCGGTCAATTTCCAATTTGGACTTTTATTGTGCACCTAGAAGGAAAGCCGCACAAAAGACTTGCATGAGATTATTAATTATAACAAAACAAGATTATTAATTCACTGCTAGATCAGTTGGAATGGTTGGATATTTATATCCTTTTTAAAAATAAAAAAAAAAGCATAACCATTAATCTCATAATTATGAGAATGGTACTTATAAAAGGAGTCGTTAATCGAATTAAATTTAATGGACCATTTACGGTTAAAGTTTTAATGTATTTTGATATTTGACATCCCAATGGGTAAGATATTACAGTGAAGCATTATCTGATTATAGGAATAGGACGGAATATGTGGACGGCGAACGATAACGTTTTTCTTTCGAGGTATACAACGTCGTTACGCTACCTTTCATCTCCATCGTGTAAACGCCTAAATATTAATGTGCTAATGACGTTGGTGGTCCGTCTATGTAACAAATTGTACCGCTTGTACGGTAAGTCTCCGGATATTTTTATAGGTATATCCCTCCACTTGCTTCTAGCGGGTATCGTGGCGACGTACCCTTTGGTTACCGCTAAGTAAACGAACATTCCGCGGCGGAGAGTAATTGTCTGCATGGTCATGCCCCACATGAATGTAGCCATTATCAGTAGCCCCTGACTCTCTTTTTCATCGGAAAAAAAATTGTACCACTTGATTTTAAGAAATAAAGACAAAAAGAAGTTAAAGTCAAAAACATTAATTACTTGGGAGTAAGTAAAAGAAAGTTGAAAGGATTTTTATATAACTAACTCACTAAATAGAAATATAATTTACAAATAATTACTTTAAAATTTTAATTAAATATACCTATAATTTAGTGAAATTATTTTTGAAAATAGTCACTCATAAATTAAAATGCAAATTAATTTGATCTCCTTAAAAATAACTGTTAAAAACTTGATAAAAATAGATTTAAAGTTTTTGATTGACTAATCTCACAAACATAGGAGATTTTAACCATTAATAATTAGATTAAAAATATGCTAACAAATACATATCAACACATTAAAAAAATTCAAAAAAGCATAATATTTGAAGTTGTTAGAGCAAATTCTTACTGAAACTCAATTAAAACTCGACAGGAATTTTGTTATTCCATTTAAATACATCATGATACTGTAAAAAATAATTAAGGGTTTCATTGACGTTTTATAGATTAAAACTTCTTTGAAATTAGATTAAAACTGCAATTGTTCATATTGAGTTGTAAATTATAATATTTTTTTATAGATTGAAATTTCTTTGAAACTATATTGAAACTACATTATTTGTTAAGATATTGTTAAAAAATTAAATAAAAAGTATGATGTTTGGTTAAGTTATCTCCTTAAAAATAGGTGTTGAAAAATTAAATAAAAAGTAGAATGTTTCAACAAAGTTTCAATACAAATTTGTTACTGAAAGTGAGCAAAATTAAAATATTAAAACCTATAACTGAATTAGTAAAATTTAGGTGGATACTTTTAACTAATATTTCAAAAAGTGACTATTTTGTATAATTTTCTTAATTTGAAATGCAGTGTTTTTCTATTTAAGAGAAGTGAAAAGGAGAGAGTGTGAGGGAAAAAATAAAAAAAAAAAAACGAGAGGAAAGAGTTCTCTCAATTGCATGTGAGGGAATTATTACCCGCATTTAATATGTTAGACAAGTGTCACACAAAGACGATGCCGTTATTGCAAAAAAATTGAAATGAATTCAATCTCTCTCCTGATGGATAACGAATAGACAAACACGATCTTTCACACATACGAAGATTAAGAGACGTGAACGAATGTGAAGTGGAAAGGTCCTCGAAGACGTCTTAGAAGGATTAACTCGAGTGGCCTCTGAAAGTCTCCAAATATCACAGATGAACGTCCTCCAGGACGTATTTTAGGAAGGAACTTGAGAAGATTTTGAAGCCTTCCCAACGATACAAAGATCAAGCAAGGATGGTAAAACGCGTCGGGCTTTGAGAAGGAACAATGAATCAAACCCAAGTTGCTAGCTCAGGAATATTGGGTTACAAGTCGGAGAGTTGTACTCATATAAATGTACACGTGTATATCATTGGTGGTTATCGAATAATAGAAATCATTTGCCTCTCTCTAACTTCTCTCTCTCTCTCGAACTCTCTGCGATTCTTCTTCTCTTTCTTGAAACCACTAGTCTTGTTAAGATTGATTAATTCACTCAATCTTAACATACATTTCCAACTCAATTTTCTCAAAAAGAAACCACACAATTACAAATTTGAAATAACAAAAGGATTGAATTAGGGTTATCTTAGTATCGATGGCCTTGTACACAACACCATAAGTTCCTTCAATGAGAACTTCGCGCTTCATATACCTATTGACCACTTTCTTTTTGGTGTCAATATCCGAAATTGTTGGATTTTTTCTTCCTTTCATGTAATTTATTTATTGTCGTGTAATTATTGAGTATTGTTCAACACTAAGAACCATATCTCACCAGCGGTAACAACAGAAGGACTCAATTTCTTAGTTCCTTTTGTTTTTCCTTAGTTGGAAAAATAAGCCTTGCCAGCATTCCATTAAAAATTTTAACAGAGAATTGTTGCCACTGACCACATTGCATAAAAAAAAAATGAAGATTTTTTTGATAAAAGTTAAGCTTAGTCACCATATTGGAACAAATTAAATTTCAGTGACCACAATAAAAAACTAATGGAAGTCCAGTGACCAAACGTTCTTTTCACCCAAAAAGGAGTGTCTTGGACATCAAGATCGCGTCCTGTGGATTTGGGATAGAAGTATTTATCACTCGATCAAAATCTTAAACTCGATTTTTGTTTTTAGAGTTTCTTTATAGAAAAGAAATAAAGAGTGAAATAAAAAAAATAATATTATTATTATAATACGAGCGCTTGCTAAACAGAGCTTCTCTTTATTGTAATTGTGTTGTATTGTAATTAATATCATATTATTATCTTGATGACAAAATTGTAATATTGTGAATTTTTTTATGAGCTTTACTGTCACTTTTATTATATTTTTAATGTTTGATATGCATCACAATTATGATACTAAGTATTGTTTCTAAAACCTTTTCTTTTCAAAGAAATCATTTATATTATTATCTACTTCCGTCCCATTTTGGTTGACACTTTTATTTTTATACTTTTTTTACCAATGAAAAGGAGGGGTGACGAACCGTAACCAACTCCTATTTGCGTGACCATATGGGCCTACCTCCACTGCGGATTGTTTGAAGAGTCATAACTCAACTTTGCGTAAACCAGACACATCACCGCATCCCATTGCTAGGGTAGAGTTGACAAGAACCCAACCAGACACACTCGAATTCGTCTTTACAATGAAACAAATTTGCCTCTCAGGAACTCTCTTCCTAGTCTCAAACCGGCTCTACACGTGATGAAAACACGTCGTACCAACTCTATCATCACCAATGCTGATCTTCTTTAGTTTTACACAAAATAAAAAAAAAATAATAAATGAGATATCACTTTTTTCTTTCACATCCTCAATAAATGTGCTTAAATAATTTTTTTATGAAGTTTTTTAATTAAATTCAAACATATTAGTGGGACGTAAATATGAAAAATAGAAGAAAATTAATGTTTATAATAGAAAGGTGGGTTATTTTGGACATAAAAAAAAAGAATGGTAGGTAATAAAAATGCGATAGAATTATTATTATTATTATTATTAGAGAAATTAATTTCTGAATTCCTCAAATTTGTCCTAATTAATAGGTCAATCCTTATATTTTTAAAAATAACAAGTTAGCCTTTTATGTGTTTTTTAATTAACGAAATTAATGAAAAAAACAAAATGACCTAATTACCTTCCTTAAAAATCAAAGATTCACACTAAACCGTAATCCTCTCTCATTCTCTCTCTTGCCTCTTTCTTCCTCACCTTCACCCATCGCTTCTCTCTTTCTCACTTTCACCCATCGCCTCTTTCTTTCTCACCTCACTCTTGCCTCTCTCTTCCTCATCTTTCATCAATATGAAACTCAATCATCAACCCCAACAATCCATCACCCTCGATTGGAGCAAGAAGACGAGGGATTTTCCCAACTTGTCCCAATGCTAGTCTTGCAGCTTTAGAATCGACGTTTGTTCCGGCAGTAAAACTGGACTTCAAACTCTTTAAAGTGAATGGCATATTGTTCTTCTTTGTAAGAATTACTTTGTTCTCGTCAAATCTTCCCAAATTTGTTCTTACTGTTTCAAGGAGTCGTCTCCTATTAACACTTTTATCAGTTGTTGCCAATGTAAACGGCTTGGGTGAGGAAGAGATAGGCGATGGGTGGAAGTGGTTTCCGATTTTGGTGGTGGATTCGGTTTCAGGTGGGTGGTGGATTCGGGTTTGGGTGGTGGAAGTGGTTTTGGATTGGGTGTGATTTCAGTGGTGGTTCCGGTGGTGAATGATGGTTGTAGCGGTCTCGGGTTGGGTGGGTTGTGAGGACGTGATTGCAGATGATCTTGGTTTGATTTCTGGGTTTCAGTTGTGGTTCAGGAAGAAGGAGGTTGTCATCTACGGTACTTGGTTGTTGAGGTTGACGCAAAACGATGACATTTCGGGAGAGATAAGTGACGTGGAGAAGCAGTGACAGAGAAGTAACTCCTGACTTAGTTGCTTATTCAGATTCTTCCTAGGAAAGAAGGTTCGGCAAAACAAAGAGGAGGGTTTCGATTGATTCCTCACCTGGTTGAAATGGGTAGTTGTTGCTGATGTTGTTGTGATTGTGAACGAGGGGTTTGAAAAAAATCCAAACTTGGTTGAGCTAATTTTCAGGCTCTGAATGATGCTATTGCAATGTTGAATGTTGTTGTTCTTGATGCTTTTCTACTTTGTCTAGATCGATTTTAGTTTTGTTTGTAATACTTGGTTGATTCGGTTAATTCTGTTGATTTGAATTAATTGTTATACAACACCTTCAAGAATTTGATTTCTTTTGTTCAATTTATTTATCTAGATTCTCAAGACTTCCTTCTTTACCTTTTGCATTTAGTGAGTGATTTAGTGATAATAGTGGAGAAGAAGAAAAGAAAAGCCAGAAAGATCAAGAACTCTTCTTGTTTTAAAATTCCAAGAAGAAGAAGAAAAGTAGTTGTTATCTGCTGTTTTGGTTTTTGGGTTTTGCTTGTTTGTTCAATCTATGTTGTTAGTATACATATTGTAAATTTAAATCATGTTGATTTCTGGATTTTAATTGTTATCCTGCTCTTTATTCTTTTCAAATTTTTTGAGTTAAATTTGTTTGACCTTAATGTAAATGATTAGAGAACATATTGCTGCAATTTTTTTTTAATTTTTTTGGTAAAGAATACCAAAAACATGTATGAAATAGAATTAGGAATAATTTTATCTTTAAAATTTTATTTAAAGTGCACACTAATAAACCAATAACGGACTATAAAAAAACGACTTAAGTACAATTTAGGTTTTTATTTAAACACATGTGTGAATGACTAATTTACTATTTTTAAAAATACGAACAATGACTTATTAATTAGAATAAACTAGAACTCAAAAATTAATTTTTCTTATTATTATTATCAATAAAATAAAAAGGAGCTGCCAATTTCACCCGCCAAAAACCCAGAGAGAGCTCGGATGATTCAGATCCATAAGTCTGTTCCTTTCAACTTGGTCAACGGAATGAAGAGAAGTCAGCGATTCAAGCGAGTCGCAAAGCTCACCATCAACCCATTCGAATCCGACGACGACTCGTCGACACAAACTATTCGCCGTCGCAAGTCTCTTACCGTCAGGACCAAACCTAAACCACCCTCTATTGCAACCTTAAACCCATCTTCTCTTTTGGATAAAGCTTCAATCTTGCCGCCTGAGTTCTTCCAAATTGACGCTCTTGACCTCGCCCCTCGCTTGCTTGGCAAGTTCTTGAGGAGAGACGATGTTGTTCTTCAAATTACTGAGGTGATTCGTCCCTGTTTCTGTTTGTTTCTCAATGAAATTTAGGGTGCACAGTGTGCATGAAGTGATATATTTTGACTTTTGGGTTGGACATTGGTACTGCTGTTGGGGTTCCTTTTGTTCGATTCCCGAGAAAATCTAGGTTGCAAATGTGGGTGAAGTGAAAAAGATCATGGTATCATTTAAATTCTTGATAAACTTAGGATGTATGTTTCTTTACAAAATATAGGTGTTTCAGAATTGGAAACGCAGGAAGTAAAAAATTCTTGAGTTTTGGTTTTGGCTGGTATTATTAGTGTAGTTGGTGCAATTGATTTGTTAACAAGAAAATTTAGAATGGAAATGTGACTGAAGTAGCAATTTTGAGGTTTTTTTGGGTTAGCTACACTTGCATTATTTGATTATGTGATGAGTTATGGGGGCTGATTATTGACAGGTGGAAGCTTACAGGCCTAATGATTTAGCTTGTCATGGTAGATTTGGGATTACGGCAAGAACAGCCCCAGTTGTAAGATGACACTTAACAAACATGTTTTATTGTTTCCAGAGGTTTTAATTTCGGAAATAATTTTTCTTGGCGTGTTGGTGCTGTTGTGATATTTGTCTCTGTTTCTAGTTCGGTCCAGGAGGACATGCCTACGTCTATCTTTGCTATGGTCTGCATACAATGCTAAATGTAGTTGCGGACAAGGAAGGAATTGGAGCTGCTGTATTAATACGGGCTTGTGCTCCTGTTAGTGGTAATTTTGTGTAATCTTTGTTGCATTGCTTATAACACTGGGATCATTAGCTAGTTTTTGCCCTCATATTCTGTCTGATGGCTCGCAATGTCAATGCTTTATGTCTTTAGTGTTGTCCCAATGGCTGGTTAAAAGGAACGCTGCATGAAATATTTGTTGTGTGTGACTATATATTTGAATGATCATGTCCATATGCAGTGTCCTTAACCAACAAAATCTGCACAAGGTTTTCTGCTTTAGTAAGTATAGAAGTCAAAGGTTGAAGGCTATTAATTGCAATCATTTCTAGCTAATGAAATGATGCAGCGACGAGGCACTCAGAATGCTTGCTTGAATGAGTTACTGGGAATATGAGGATTTATTACTTACTAAATATAGGTAGCTCTTGCCACTTGAGCTTATATGTTAAGAAAAAAGGTGATAATTATCTAAGGTAGAAAATATATGCAAGGTGATGTAGATTTCAATTTGTTATGCCTCTTCACTAAAGAAAATCAGATGCTGTTTGCAAACATTGGCAAAGCCAAACACCTGTGTTCTACTATCTTTTTTTCCCCTCCTTGTGTTAAGGCCTTTGCTATTTATTTCTAGGCATCATTTCTCATATCAATCCAAAAAAATTGGCAGGATTAAATACCATTCAGCAATGCCGTGGTCTGATTACAGACAAGCCTGTTCTCCTCACTGGGCCAGGCAAGGTTAGTTTTAATTTTCTTGTCACTTTTGTTGTTTAAGAATTCACATTCCACATGGATGGATAATTGTAAATGACTAATCCTACCTAGCTTACTCAAATTGGTAGTGGCCATTCGGTTGTTGTTTATCTTTTGCATTTCAGCCATTTTGATTTTTGTTAATGTTGCTAACAGCAACTAAATTATTGTTGGGATATAATTTAGTGCTGAAATGGTCAAATTGAAGATAATTTAAATATGAGGAACTGTTAGATTAGCAGCTAGGAATTATTGACAACTATTAAAACTGTTTTAGATTTCATGGCATGTAATAGTTTAACACAATGTAAAAATTGCCTCATACGGGTTGCTTAGCTATGCGAGACCAAATTTCACGCCATCCTGCAAGAATTGACTTATTCTAGTCTACATGGCAGACTAAAGAACCGTTTAAGCTTATAAGAAAGAGGCTCATTGGCTTCCATTACCAGCTGTAGCAGAAATGATATGTTACAAGACAGGAAAACAAAGAACCTTTATGCTATATCTTTTCTAAGTAATACTTTTCATATCTTGGCAAGATTGGTCAGGCATTGGGAATTTCAGCTGAGTGGTCCAACCATCCCTTCATTCTCCAGGTATACTTTCTGAAATCCACAATAGTTAATCTGTAGTTATGAATAGGACTTTATGCCTTCCTGAAATGACCCAGCATCCATGGCTCAGGTGGTTTAGAACTCTTAGACGGGCCAGCTCCTGAAAGCATATTAATTGGTCCACGTGTTGGCATCGAATATGCTTTGCCAGAACACGTCAGCGCATTGTGGAGATTTGCCATTGCCGGTACCCCTTG
>CAODLS010216333.1:0-26442 GCA_948243855.1 Flueggea neowawraea | reverse complement strand
AGAGACACTAAAGTAATTCTCCCTAATTTTTATGAACCTAGCAACTCACTTCTTTGAGTTTTCTGAAACAAAAAGTTTTGGGCATTATGACTTTTATGAACCTAGCAATTCACTTCTTTGGGTTTTTTGAAACCAACATTGGTTTTGTGACCACACGGTAGCATAACTTCCACTTTTGTGACCACCAATAAAATTAACCCCCAAGCAAGTAACTATACGTGACATTGGTAATAGAATATACTCGATTGCTAAAAGATCAAAGGATTCAATCCTGAGTGGAATCATATAAAATGACTCGTAAAAAAACAAGTATCCAGGTGTAAGCACAAGGCTTTATAAAGCTACGGAAATTGTACAAGACATTCTGAAGTGATGGGTCTGAGTGGAAAATAAAAGAAGAATTTTATGTTGAAGGGTAGACGAGCTGGTTTCAGTTTTGCCATGAAAAAAACATGGATGAAAAGCGAATCAACCATTGTTTAGTATTTCTTTCTTAGCTGCACACGAAGTACATTATAGCATCACATGATCATTGAGGAGACCAGTCTAGCTGTTCGATGCAGCTGTAATTCTCCCACACAATAATCTTCACCTGCATTTGCAACCCCCGAACTAACATCTGAAATGCTCACTCTAAAGCTTTTAGATTTATGCTGTGGCTAGTTAGTTTGATTTCTGACTCTTAGATTTTTGTACAAAGTGTGGCTATAATTTTAGTCTTATTGAATTGCGAAATATTACCGTTTGTAAGAAAGATACTATTTTAAACATGGTGATATATTATAACATTAAAAATACCAGTCATTAGACTAGTTCTCTCCCTATTTAATAAAAATAGTTATTTTCATTAAAAAGAAAAGCCGCACTTGTTCCAAAAAATTGAGGAGGAAATTACAAGGAAAATATAATTTTCTTCAAGTCTTAAAAAGTGATCAATTAATCGGTCAGATTCAAATTTAACCGTAAAGTAATGGACTTTTTTTTATCTTAATTAACTATTATGTTAGATATCTATGATTAGAAGATATTATTCACTTTCAACTGCTTGAATGCAGATTATTCAACATAGTGTAAACAGTGTAATTGGTGATTATATCAACTTTTTTGTGATTAAATTAAATCATTCGTCAGAGCTTTGAATATGCAAATGTAAATAGAAGGAATTCTATATCAAATAGTTGTAAAGTGTATGATATAAGTAGCGAAAATTCATAACTAAATATTTTAAAATTTTAGATAAAAATATAATATCAAATCTACTTATATATTTCTTTACTAGAATTATATATGATGTAATTCTCCTTAACGCTCTTCGGATTCAATAAAAAATTATAGAGCTAACTACAAAGAAATGCTAATCTCCCTCGTATAGACAAAACCATGTGGGTCTGAAAATAAAAAATTTATTTTTTATAGTTCAGTTACTGTTTTCCTCTTTAGTCGTTTTTTGAATATCTTTTCACTTATGCTAAGCATTTTTTCATATTTACATTGTTTTCTCGTGTTTTTTTTTTGTTTTCGTCTTTTTGTTGTTTAATTTTTTATTCTAAGTTTTATTTAGTTTAGTTTTAAATTTTTCTTTTAGTTTTTTTACCTTGTCTTTTTGATTGGTATCTTCTATATATATATATAAAAAATGAAAACCAAAAAAGCTCCACATAAAAACCAAATGAAAAATTTTATGCATGAAATCATACATAAGAGAGAGAGAGAGAGAGAGAGAGAGAGAGAGAGAGAGAGAGAGAGAGAGAGAGAGAGAGAGAGAGAGAGAGAGAGAGAGAGAGATTTTTCATTTTTTAAAAATAAAAAAAAAATATTGTAAACAAATGAAAAACAAAATAGAAAACCAAATAAAAACTAAAGTGAAAATAGGTCTGTGTTTAAAAAATCAAAATAAAACTTTAAAAAAATAAAAGACAAGCAAAAAACAGAAAAACCAATATATGTTTAAAAAACAAAAAAACTTAAAAATCCAAAACACAAGCAAAAAAAAGGAAAAACTAGTTTGTGTTTGAAAAACAAAAGAAAAACTTAAACAAAAGCTAAAGACAACCAAAAAACACAAAAAAAAAAATAAAACATCCATATTTTTATGGTTTACAATATTTTTTGTTCGGTTTTATGTTTTTTTTTTCAGTTGTCTTTTTCCAGATAAAAAAATAAAAATCAGGAAAAAACCAAGAAAAAATAATTAAATCTAAAAATACTTAAGTGAAGAAATATTAAAAACATGATTACTTATGAAAAAAATAAAAAAATAAGTCTTAATTATAAAAACTTAAAAAAGTTTCGTACGGACGAAACCTTACGCGTCAAATTAAGAAAGTGAAATGTCGACCGTATGGAAAGCTAAGCCGTTGCATAATTTCCCCAAAATTATGAAGACTGCTTCAGAAATGAGGATAATTCAACTCCTATCATTACGCAAATAAACTTTACAAGGTAAAAAGAAAAAAAAAAACAACCCACCAACTTTCTATCATAATTCAATTGCTTTGAACAAACTTTCTGCAAGCGGGAAAAAAAAGTTTCCAGTAACAATGTCCTACCACAAATTCAAACTTTTCTGTCAAATATACCCCAAAAGCATTCCTCAATGCTTACCAAATGGGTCCTCCGTGAGTTGAAAGTTGGTTAACCGAAGTTCCACACAAAGACTATTCCTATATATGTTGTCTCTTTGCAAGTAATTATATCCAACTCGTCAGCTCCAAAAGTTGTCAAAAATCATACAAGAATATGGATAATCAGGTGGGGACTATGTTGTCATTGATTGGGGCAATACTACTGGTGATGGCTCCACAAAGCATGCAATTGAGGCATGAAGCTGTTGAAAACGTCAACGAAATGGGTCCCTGGTATGGATTTGTTTTGGGTTCCCCTGGCGATGAGAAGGCTCTCAATGACTCTACCTACTTTGTTCCTAATGCTGATGTCCCTTACCTCGACTTGGCTGGTAGTACTCTCTTCTTGTCTTTTCTTAAAAGTGTCAATGAGTTGATGTACTCTCTCTTCTTTCTGTGTCACTTTACTCGACTTGATTGTTTTAGCGTTAGATTTGACTCAAAGTGCCAATGAATTGATGTACTCTCTCTTCTTTCTCTATTAAATAATCCTTTATTAATTTTGTATTAATACTCGAGTACCTTTCATTGACAAAGGTCCAAAATTACAGAGTTGAAAAAAAACTTAGGTCTCGTTTGGTATGGGGTAACTTGAAGGGTGGAAATAAGTTCCCAAAGAAGAAAGTTACTCCACATTGTTTGGTTGCCACTAGGTACATGACTTCCCAAGTTTCCAGAGAAGAAGTTCCATGTCCTTACAGGAAGAGTAATCCTTAGGGGAGGGTAGAGATTTCTCTTCCCCACTGGTGAATTGACATTTTCAACCCTCTCTTTTTGTTCTTCTCACCATCTTTTCTTTTTCTCAAGGTCATTATGGTCTTTTATGTAATAAAAAAATTACTTTACAATTACACTTTCCGAGTAGTATATTTTTATATCAAACTACAAAAATCATACTTTTTCAGTATTAAACTTTCTATATAATATACTTCCTCAGTAACTAAATTTTTGAAAATTTATATAAATATACCAAACGAGGCCTAATAGTATTTGTGGTCTTTAATGGCATTTCTTAACCTAGAACGTATCTGAAAATTTATGTACCGTGAAATGGCTTCCTTTATCATGCAAAGAAGAAAATATAAGTTCAAATTTTTTATATTAATAGCAATTTACATAAAGTTTAATGTTTCTTTATGCATATAGGAAGAAGATATCATATTGGGAAGCTCACAAACTCACAATGTGATATATGTCTTGTCTGAGACCCAATCAGTAAGTGTTTTAATTTCGTATATACAACACATGAATAAGAATATTATGTCTGTGTATTTTTTTAAAGAAAGAGTTATTTAACTAAAAGGGTAAAATTTAGATTTTCTTTTGATAAGGGTAAGTTGTAGATTTAATAAATTAAAATAAATCAGGTAATAAAAAAGGTAAAAAAGTAATTATATTTTTTAAATTTTAATAATTATATATCATTAGCATATTATGTCAGTTAATATGACAAATAAACATGTTCATCTTCGTTTGGCAAAAAAAAGGTCTATTTTGAGAATACATCTTTTTTTTTAGAAAAAGAAAAAGAAAAAGAGGAGTCTAATTTTGAATCTTGGAATTGATAATGCACTTTTGACCTCTTGAACTATTCCAAATGAAAAAAAATGTCAATATATTTATATTTTTTGATAGTTAAAATGTCAATATATTTTAAACGATAACTTTTCTCAATCAAATTTTAATCGATGTATATAAGATGCAATTTAAAGAAAAAAAAATGCTTCTTGTTTTCTTGTTTCTCAGAGTCTTAATTGCTGTGATTTTGTAGGTAATTGCAGCAGTGACTGTTCAAATCATGATTGATACATTTGACATTAGAGGAATTGTTCATTATGGGAGTGCCATAGGCGTTAATACTTCAATGTCCGTGGGAGATGTTAGTATGTTCGACAATGTTGCCTTCGTTGATCTTTGGAAATGGAAGGTAAAGCAAGTGCATGCACTAACTTAGTCAAGAAAAAGATAAACATATGAATTCGATTTTTTTATAGTTGTTTCTTATGAGATTTATAATTTTTTTTACTGAAACAAAACTTGATGTATAAATTTTTACTTTTTTATTAGTTGAACTATCTCTCGTAAGTTGACATAATAGAATTTATATAGGATTTAATAGATTCTCAATCAACCAAGAGTAACGAAAATAAGATTCAAACTCTTTCTTTACAAGTACATCCTTCTAAATCTAAATTGCTGAGTCAATCATCCTTAGTTCAAACTTCAAGTTAATATCTTCAAAATAGGAGATGTATTGTTAATTTTAATTCAAATCTTCTATGTTGTGATGTAGAATGTGGGGTCAGAAGGAGATTTGGAATTTGGATACTTCAATTATCCAAGTAAGGGAAATAATTCCTTGGGAAGTATAGATTTTGAGCCAACGAAGTTATACTTCCCGGACCGACCAGTTGAAGAGGCCTTTTTTATTCCTGGCCACATAGAGTGGATAACCATTGCCTCCAAACTTCAGGTCTATTTATATGCAATCAATCTTTTATTTTGATAAGTTCTCATCAGAAATCAAACTTATAATTCTTTAGTACTAGAATTGATGCTAATCAATCTTAATCAGCTTCTAATATTGCTTCTTAATTAGTCTTGTTTCTATATCACACTAAACACAGTAATTTGAGTATATATCAACAAGTGCTTTGATTATTACAGAATTTAACATTACAACAATGTGTCAATGAGACACATTGCTTGTCCAAAACACCAAAAGTTGTAGCAGGATTGAATGCTTCTACTGCCGACATCTACTTAGACAATACTGCTTATGGTGAATTCCTCTACAAGAGATTTAACGTCTCCACTATTGATAAACAAAGTGCCGCCGTCGTATCGGTAAGTATAAAATTTCTCCAAAAGAAAAAGTCCCATTACGTTTATTAATTCGGTAGAACTAATTTGAAAGTTTTTGTTGATTTTGGTATAATTTTCAGACTGCTTATGCGAACGATAAACCTTACATTGTGTTTCAAGGAGTTTCGAGGATGGTGGGAGAAGAATATGATCCAGGATTTAGCAATTTGGCTTCTGTTAATGCTCTCAAGGCTGCATATGACTTTCTTGGTTTAGTTCTTACACCCTTCCTTGCTTCTTCTTAATAAAGTCGTGATGCTTCTTGATCGGCCATACTTAGTCCCAAATGTAGCGACAAAGGTCGTTAGTACCTAACAATGTTGCTGGTTTTGAGAATAAATGAGGATTAAGTGAAATGTAGTCGAGTGTCTATTAATTGTATATTACTAAGCCTTTTTGTTTATCGTGTACTTTAGTAGATACGTACATTTTCAGTTTAAATTAGTTTGTGGAAGCACGCATAGTCTTCACTAGTAAAAATAAAATAGTGCTAATGGTACCCGAACTACAAAATAGTGGATTTATTAAATTTTGATTCCCAGCTACTCCAAATTCGCGGATAACCATAAATTGCTATTCTATTGCAAGTGGATAGGACAGTTTTTACGCTCCAGCGATTGAATCTTTCACCTCAGATGTGGGTGTTTCCGCCAACTACAATTGCTAGAGCATTATGTTCTAAGTATTGTAATTGTTGCATCATGGTTGTGTTTAGTTCTAACTATTAAACTATTCTGGGAATGGTTAGATGTGAATGCTAATGGAAATCAACTGTTCATTATAGTGCTGTTTTTATGGGAGTTTATTTGAGTAGTCAGAGTTCTCTATTGACCTTACTGAAATGAGGGACAAGAAAGCTCAGGCTCTAGCCAACAAGAAGACACAATGCACAAGCTGACTGTAGTTGTTCTATTGAGAGGCTGGAATGGAGGCCTACACAAAAATATGGTGATCTTGAAAGTAATCTGGGGAGCTCTCTGTATCGGTACATAAGTTAGTGTTCTAACACCCTTACACTTTCCATGGGATTTATATATATCTTAAAAAAAATTATGCATGAAATCATAAGAGAGAGAGATCATTTAAAAAAAGAATTGTAAACAAATGAAAAATAAAATAGAAAACTAATTGAAACCAAATCAATATATATACATATATATATATAATAGCTAGAGACTTTTTCCAAATTTTTGACAAATGATTTCGTAGTTGATTAATATGTGTTATTGCATCTATATTATTACTCTTTAAAAAAGAGTTAAATACATCAACTATTTAGTTAATTGTCAAGAGACTTTTTATTTCTTTTATTATTATTCATTTAAAGAAAGTTGAACATACTAAGTTAAAATAAATTGACATATTTTACACTACATACAAAAACAAATGTATTGACATACATTTGTCGAAAGATTGGAAAAATTCTCTAACTTATATATATATATATATTGACGTTCATAGTTAGGGCTAATTCATATATTTACTCTAAAACAATAATTTTTGCTATATTATTAATGTGATTGTTTAATTTAATATAAATAAACATGTTGATTGTTATACCTACTGATTACTATTTTTCTAATTTTTTTTTGCCAAATATTTTTCTAAATTTTGTAAGAGTTTAATTATTTTTTTGAAAAAATTATGAGATAAAACTAAATATTAGATATTTTCTTAGTTAGACAATATTTTCTAGTGATTTCTTATTCCAGAGTTCCAAATAACATTCTAACCATCCACTTAACTCAACTTTTAACTTATTTTTTTAAAATTAATTTGACTATACATTTTTTATTATTATATAGTTTGTTTAAAAAAATATTTTTAATTAAAATTAAATGAGCATAATTTACAGTACATTGCACGAGTATTACTTGATATCTATATAAAAAGATAAGTTTTTAGCAATGAAAGGAGAGTTTTTATTTAAATGTTCTTTAAGTAAATTGTTGATGTGTGTAGAATGAGAGTTAAAAATTTAGCAACAAAAATAATGTCAATTCAAATAAGTTTGGATTACGAAAAAATCTAAAAATTAAAAACATATGAGCAAATAAAACTCAACAAATCTAAAAACCAAATCATTTAATTAGAAAAATACAATTAACATATTATATAATAAACATACAAGAGAGGGCTCAGCACAAATTCTTAAAAAAAAGGTCCATTTGAGAATATTATCTAACTAAGAAAAAGATCTAATATTTAGTTATATTTTCACAATTTTTTATAAAAAATAATTAAATTCTTAAAGATTTTTAGATATAGAAATCAGATTTAGGCATAACAATTAACATTTTTATTTATAATAAATTAAACAATTACATATATAATATAGAAATAGGTAAAAAGTCACATATTAATTAACTACGAAACTATTTATGGAAAATTTAGGAAAAATCCCTAAATTAAATATTTATATTGATTAATCAATCTATAATTTTCATTCATCATACTTTTGTCAAAAATAATTTTAAACAATTACTTAAAATTAATTTTTTAATTATACTTTAACATAAAAAATTAATTACCTTATGAAATTAATTTGTCCATCGCGCAACCATAATGCTAGTATAAACTAAAGTGAAAATCAGATTGTGTTTTTTTTTTAAAAATAAAAATTTAAACAAATAAAAGACAAAAAAAATTAGAAAAACCAGTATATGATTTAAAAACAAAAAAAAAAACTTAAAAAGCCAAAACACAACCATATCACATTGTGTCCGAGATAAAGAAACAGTTTGTTGCACCAAAGAAACAATTTGCTGCAATAGAGTGGTAATATCATCAATTCTTGGATCAGAAGATCTCAAACTTACCTCACTAATGAGCCTTTTAGTAGATTCGGCCTTTGAACTGAATTGTTGTAAATTAGCAGCCATGACAGAAATTAATTGGTGAATTTTCCAAGGTGTCTTACTTATAATTGCACCACCACTAGCTGTATCAAGCATCCTCCTCTCCAATGGAAGAAGTCCATCATAAAAATATTGAATCAAGAGTCGTTTAGAAATACTATGTTGAGGACAACTTACACTTAACCTCTTGAATCTCTCCCAATATTTATATAAAGTTTCAACATCTCTCTGTTTGATACTGCAAATCTCCCTCCTTAAGTTGGAAGCTCTAGAAGTTGAAAAGAACTTTTCCAAGAACAATCGAACCATATTAGCCTATGTGTCAATTGAACCAAGAGGTAAATAGAAGAACCACTCTTTAGCCGATCCGTCAATGAGAAAGGAAAAGCTCTCAGTTTAGTCTGATCTTCTGGAATGCCCTGAGGAATAAAACTGGAGCAAACAATATGGAACTCCTTAAGGTGCTTATTCGGATCCTCATTCTCCACACCATGAAACCTCGACAAAAGTTGAATCAGACCAGATTTCAACTGAAATGGTGTACGCAAAGGTTGGTACTGAATACACAATTGTTGCTAAGCAGTCGGTGGAGCAGCTAAATCTCTCAAAGTTTGTTTAGGTGGAGCTGAAACAGGAGCAATACGTGGTGCAATGGGAGGAGCTGGGGCATTATTGTTGTTATCAGCTATTTTTGTCTCAGTGTCAACAGAACTAAGGGCTTGTGCTCTGGGAAGTCTGGCTTCTTCACTCGACTATTTAGCAGTCTTTTCTATCTCAGGATCGTATAAAAGACTATCTGCAGACAAAGAAGAACGCATACAACAAAGAGAAAATATCAGTAGTAGAAGCAAATAAACAAAATCTGAAACACTGATCCCCGGTAACAGCGTCAAATTTGATAAGGTGTCAAATCCACCAAAATAATATTAACCTACTCAAAAAATAAATAATGAGTAAAGCAGTGAGCAGAGTCAAACTACATAGATCAGTGCAGAGGTGTTCAAATGCTGAAACAGAAAAATAAAATAAAGTTGGTGAAAATAATGTTGAAAACTGAGAATGAAAACATACAGAGATTAAAGATTTGTGGTCAAGAAACAAATATCAGTAATGAAAATGATGAAAATTTAATAATAATAAAAATCTAACCAAGGTATTTCCCCCTTTCAATCCAATCGGTTGATCACATATACGAAAAGTAAATATCAATCATTAAAATAAACAGAGTTATAGTTAACTGTGACACCCTCAATTAACCAATCTCTTCTTACCTGTTTGATAGCAGCGGGACACCCTACAAACTACTTCCCTAACCATGAGACAACCCCCCGGACGTCCTGACAAGGTTTAATCTATGACAGGAGTACGAATTAAAGAGATCTCTATCATATCCAGTGAAACCGGAAACACTTGATTCATTTAAACCAGATTATTTAGTTCCATAACAATGAGCAATTTCCAACACATACATTCACCTTATTCGTTACCTAAATTAGGACTCATGTGACACACTATTAATCCTAAATAACAGTATATCATTCAATCAATTAATCAACAAACCCTTATCAATCAATCAACATGAACAATAATAAAAGAGCTAAGGCACATAAACTAAATAAATGTCCAAAACACTTAATAACAATTAAAACAATAGTCTCAAACCCTTAGCGGATTGAACTTTAGAAATACCTCAACTAGGTAGAGGTTTAGTTACTCATGCTAGAGGAAGAAAGCCAAAAGAGTTTATGAGTGTTGTTGTCCGACGTCAGAGAATGAAGAACAACAAACAAAAAAGAGAATAAAAGGTATATATATAAGTCCTAATTAGGAAAACCTAGTTCCCTTCAAAAATAACTAATAAAAATAATAATAATGGTTATTATTTTGTTCCAACAGTAAAATTAGGTCAGCAGCCTTCAAGCACGTCCAAGAGGCTAAAAAACTAAGATCCAGCAGTCCATCACTCGGGCCAATGTGGAAAAGTCAACCCATGTCAACACGCCTACTATAACATGATCATGTCATGATGCAGTCAACGCCAAAATGCACTAAAACAGTCCCAAATCCTTATGTTTCATCAACATTCCACCTAAATCATCAAAGAAGCAACAAGACATAAAAAAACACTAATAACAACGATTTATAACATAAAACAGACACAAAATGCAATGTAAAATATGCATGAAGTGCAACCTATCAAATCTCTACACGTTTAGACAATCCTTGTCCTCAAGCATTCTGTAACTTAAAACCCAATAACCTTTTTTATCCCCACATAGTGTAGTTACCAAATCGATATGTATAAAATATTCAAGAGAAAACACAACTATCTCCAGAACAACTGACTATCTTAAACGATCGTCTCCACACTAGTAATGCTCCCAAACATGATAGCCAAATTTACACCCTTACAAGTTTCACTCTATCTCTCAAAGTGTGTAGGTGTAAGTGTTTACGCTTAATCGATTCATAGTAAATCTTTCCAAAATTTGGTATAAAGTCAAATTATAACCACTAAGAAATTCAACCAAACACCGATAAAAAATGACTTTACATAGGCTTATAATAGGGCTCAAAACACGGGTTTAGTAAGTTGAGAGAGAATACAATAAAATCAAGTGATATTTGCCATCAACATATAACGACCGAGTTAATACAAACCAAAATAAATACATGTCTATGCTTAATAAAACGAGGCTGCCCCAACACAATTTACTATGAATTGCCTTGCTTTATTTCATCATTTTTCATCACTTTTTTTCTTTTCACATTCTGTTTTTTTCCTCTTTTTTGT
The DNA here is from genome assembly GCA_948243855.1 of Flueggea neowawraea. Taxonomy (NCBI): domain Eukaryota; kingdom Viridiplantae; phylum Streptophyta; class Magnoliopsida; order Malpighiales; family Phyllanthaceae; genus Flueggea; species Flueggea neowawraea. Next base: position 15,301 of record CAODLS010216333.1, on the reverse strand, counting down.
TTTTTTTTCAACTTTGAAAGTAAAGCAACGCCACTTTTCACCAAATACATCAAAACTAGGTAGCCATATTTTGGTTACAATATAAGCATAAAAATCATAGATAAAACATGTCTAATATCAAATTACATCAAAGCATTAACATAAGAATTAACTTGGCAATATATTACAACTAAAATCTTTCAATTTAGGGTGCAATTGTTGAAAGTCTTGAACAAAATAGGGATGGTTAACGGGGTTCAAAACAAAGAAAAAGTCTAAGGCTCAAAGTGAGTAAATAAAGGATAAATATAAATGGTGGATATTGAAGGAAAATGATAACACAAATTGGTTTGATGGATGCTAAGGCCAAGTATATAACCTTTTATCTTGCTAACTTGCTTTATTTTTCATGGAAATAGCTTGTTGATAATGGCCAATCGGTTAGCTTGTTGGTAAAAGAAAATAATCACGATAGTTGATCGAGCTTTACTTTCGGACAGAGCTTGTTGGTTTCATGGACATGGCCGAGAGAGGTTCTTGACCGAGATTGCTTGACGAACTCGGGGTGCCACAATGTCGATCGACATTGTTCAATGATAATGGCCACTCAAGTGGTCTTAATTTGTAAGTTCACTAGATTGGCCGTCCACATTCACAAAAAAATTGGACATTTAACATATGTCCAATTTTATTTCAATAAATCATTGCCGTGTGTGAGATGGCACTGTTGTTAGTGAGAGTTCATTAAAGAAAATGGTTCAGGTGGCTTGACAATATAAATTTTTTTCAGCGACCCATGAAATGTACATATGGACTTAGAGAAAAAAAAAAGTCTATTGAATTTGACATGCAATAATGGATAATGCCATTAAGCGGTCAACCGGAGTCAATCTGCATATGAAATGTCAACTTAGTGGGTTCGGAAAATTAATTTGCATGGCTAAAGAAAACAAAGATATTTTCTCGGACGACAAAGAATCTCGGTCACGAAGTTTCCTCGGCAACTTAGAGTTTTGAAAGTGGCGTGTGGCCGAGAAGGAAAAAAATAAAAGCATGCATGCCCGAGAGATGGCGTTGGAGAAAAGCAATTTTTTGGCCATGCAAGCCGAAATCATTTTTTCTCCAATGTTCCAGAGCTCGAATGGCGGATCAAAGATTTTTTCCCAATATTCCCGAGCTCGACGTTAACAAAATTTCATCTTGAGGAGATTGAAAAAAGCAAGCCCGAGAGTTGTAAAAAGAGAGACCGAGCAAGAAGTCTTAACATTATCAGTGTTGGTACAAACTTTGCGGCTCGATTGGTCCTTCTCGAAGGTTATGAAAAGGACTAAAACTTTGCAATCTCGAGACGCCCAAGAATTAATATTGTCGGAGGTCAACTATCATTGCAAGCTCGAATTTGGTGCATGTGTTGAATTCGAAGGTAGACTACAGACCACGATGAAATCAAATGGTTATTACCACATGAAGCCACCTCTAAAAGACAAATTCATTAGTTCTTATTTTGAGTTAGTGGAACAAGTCAAAGTCATCATTGCTTGCTGGTGAGAATTCATGAGTTTGACCGTTAAGATAAAATCATCATCATTTCAACCATACTTGCATGCATGGTTCAGACATCAAAAGATCACATACATGCATGTAAGTAAGAGGCTCATTTGGCTATATATCCAAGAAGGATAGTTCAGGAAAGCCACGAGTAAGGGCTCCAGGTTTTTGAAAAAAAAATGATAACATTCTCGAAAGATGCTTACAGAAGAAGGCGAACGCAAGAGTTAAAAAAAAAAGTTAGCTTAGCAGTGCCTGGAACAAAAAAGGAAACGGTTTGAAAGGCCCTTAAGAAATAGAGAGAGCCCGAGAGGTGAAAAGAAGAGGTCCATAAATTGCAAAAACCGAGTCCAAGAGGTGGCGCCGAGCCGAGCAAAAGGAGTCTCACTGTTGAGATCAAATTGCTAGGCTAAGGAGTGACCGGTTCAACCGTCCAGACAGGTAACATTTACTTGTGCAATTCAGGTTCTTGGTTTTAATTTGGCGCAAGTAGTAATAATAATAATAATAATAATAATAATAATAATAATAATAATAATAATAATAATAATAATAATAATAATAATAATAAAAAGCCTAATCCAGTAAGTCAAAATTATTTACGCATGTATGTTGGAGAAAAGACCTTGGCGGTTTCTTCGAAGGGCAAACACGGGGGCATATGTTAACCACAAAAAATAAACTGGCATCACGGTACAAGGCAATAAAATCTCGGCCATGCCATGGCCATATTGCTCCTCGCCCCTCGGGCTAGTTATGAGAAGGAGGAAACTTTGGAGACAAGTTAAGTTTGGGTGGTCCTTGCATAGTATGGTTTAATTGGCTTAAGTTATATGTGAAATTGAGTTATGCATGCACTTCGAATGATCGTGGCAATTGCATGATTTCAGCAAGTTCAATGAAGTGGATAAGAAGCTGTGGTTATTGGAACATGGAGAACATGGGTCAGTCGGTTACAAATCAAGTGGTGTACAGGAAGAGACATGGTGATAGTTGCATGAAAAGTGGAGAAAATGGAGGCACACGTTGGAGGATAAAGGCCATAACAGCAAGAAGCAAACTTTAGAGGAGAGATCCCAACATCAATACAACTTAACATTTATTATCATTTATCTTTCCTTTACTTTCCGTTCCTGTTATTAGTTTAACTTTTAGTAAAATCTTTATTTCCATATCATTGACCTTTAATACAATTTCGAGTAGCAGTAACCTAACAACATTTTATTGTACCCTGTCTTTGATATTCATGAAATTCAACTTTGTTATTTATTTACTCGTCTCTAATTTTAAAGTCCTAAACTACTATACAATATAAAACCTTCAATAAGAATGTCCACTTCCAAGTATGATCCTCATGGGTCGGTAAGTCTCGGAGCCGAGGAGACGGCTAACAACGTCAAATGAAGAAGTTAAATGTCATGTCGGGCATTGTCCGCATGGAAAGCTAAACTGTTGCGTACGGACAAAACTTTACATGGGAAATAAGAGAAGTGAAATGCCCTACAGGGCATAATTTTCTCAAAATTATGAAGATTGCTTCAGAAATTAGGGTAATATCACGCAAATAAACTTTACAAGGTAAAACAGAAAAAAAAAAAAAGGAAATCAACCGACTTTCTATCACAATCCAATTATTTTGAACAAACTTTCTCCAAGGGGACAAACACAAAAAAAAAATTCCAGTAACAATGTCCTACCAAAATTTCAAACTTTTCTAACAAATATACTCGAAAAGCATTCCTCAATACTTACCAAACGGGTCCTCCATGAATCGGAAGTTGGTTAACCGAAGTTCCACAAGAGACAACACATGACAATTCCTATATATATTCTCCCTTTGCCAAGTATCCAACTCGTCAGCTCCATAAATTTCTCAAAAATCATACAAGAATATGGATAATCAGGTGGGGATTATGTTGTCGTTAATTGGGACATTGCTACTTGTGCTGGTTCAACAAAGCATGCAATTGAGGCTGATTCGTAATGTGAATGAAGTTGTTGAAAAAATCAACGCAGTTGGTCCCTTTTATGGATTTGTTTTGGGTTGCACTGCCGATGAGAAGGCTCTCAATGACTCTGCCTACTTTGTTCCTAATGTTGATGCCCCTTACCTCGACTTGGCTGGTAGGTACACTCTTCTTTTCTTTTTTTCCTTTTATGTCACTTTACTCGGCTTGAGCCGTACCTCTTTGAACTTTATTTTTTAGGTTTATTCATGATTTAGCGTAGCTCTTTGAGCGTTGTTTTATTACATTTATTTACATTTTTTATGGGTTTTTGATAAGCACAATTTCTATAGTTTTATAAGAGTACATTACTTCCGTCAAATATTAAATTGTCGATTTTTTAACGTTAGAATTGACTCCAATACCAATAAGTTTCAATGTACTCTGTGTTCTTTCTCTGTTAAATATTCCTTTATTAATTTTGCATCAATACTCAACTTTCATTGACCAAAATCCAAAATTACAGAGTTGTGAAAAAATTAGTATTTGTGGTCTTTAATGGCATTTCTTAACGTAGAACGTATCTAAAAATTTATGTAACGAGAAATGGCTTCCCTTGTCATGCGAAGAAGGAAATATAAGTTTGAATTTTTTTTATATTAATAGCAATTTACATAAATTTTAATGTTTCTTTATGCATGTAGGAAAAAGATATCATATTGGGAAGCTCACGAACGCTCACAATGTGACATATGTCGTGGCCAATCAGTAAGTGCTTTAATTTCGTGTATATAACACATGAATAAAAATTTTGTGTCTCTGTATTTTTTTTAAAAGAAAATAAACATGTTCATCTTCGTTGGCAAAGAAAAAAAGGTCCATCTTGAGAATACATCTCTTTTTTTTTTCAACAAAAGAAAAAAAAAAAACAGAATCTAGCTCTGAATCTTATAATTGATAACGTACTTTCGACCACTTGAACTATTTCAAATGACGAAATATATCAATATATTTATATTTTCTGATAGTTAAGATGCCAATATATTTTAAACGAGAATTTTTCTCAGTCAAATTTTAATTGATGTATATAAGATGCAATTTAAAAAAAAAAGCTTCTTGTTTTCTTGTTACTCAGAGTCTTAATTTCTATGATTTTGTAGGTATCTGCAGCAGTGACTGTTCAAATCATGATTGATACATTTGACATTAGAGGAATTGTTCATTATGGGAGTGCTGGAGGCCTTAATACTTCATTGTCTGTGGGTGATGTTTGTGTGTTCGACAATGTTGCCTTCGTTGACTTTTGGGAATGGAAGATAAAACAAGTGCACCCACTAACTTAGTCAAAAAAGGAGCATGTGAACTCCAACTTTTCTTTCAGTTGTTTCTCATGAAATTTAAATTTGTTTATTGAAATACAATTTGATATATAATTTTAGATGACGTAATAGAATTTATATAGGACTTAACAGATTATCGATCAATTAAGAATGACGAAAATAAGATTCAAACTCCTTCCTTATAAGTACACGCTTCTAAATCTAATTTGTTGAGTCAATCATCCTTAGTTCAAACTTCAAGTTAATATTTTCGAAATAGTAGATGTTTTGTTAATTTTAATTCAAATGAGTTTTCTATGTTGTGATGTAAAATGTGGGATCCAAAGGAGTTTTAGAATTTGGATACTTCAATTATCCAAGTTAGGGAGAGAATTCTCTGGGAAGTATAGATTTTCAACCAACGAAGTTGTACTTCCCGGACCGACCAGTTGAAGAGAAGTTTTGGATTCCTGGCCACATAGAGTGGCTAACCATTGCCTCCAAACTTAAGGTCAATTTCTATGCAATTAATCTTTTATTTTGATAAGTCATTTTATTTTCTCTCACTGGAAATCGAACTTATGATTCTTTAGCAATGGAGTTGATCACAACCAATCTTAATCAGCTTCTAATATTGCTTCTTAATTAGTCTTGTTATATATCACACTAAACACAGTAATTTGAGGTCATATCAACAAATGCTTTGATTATTACAGAGTTTATCATTACAACAATGTGTGAATGAGACACATTGCTTGTCCGAAACACCACAAGTTGTATTTGGATTGAATGCTTCCACTGCCGACATCTACTTAGACAATGCTGCTTATGGTGAATTCCTCTACAAAAAATTGAACGTCTCCACTATTGATAAAGAAAGTGCCGCCATCATATCGGTAAGTATAAAATTTCACAAAAAGAAAAGTCCCATTATGTTTATTAATTTGGTACTACTAATTTGGAAGTTTTTGTTGATTTTGGTGTAATTTTCAGACTGCTTATGCGAACAATAAACCTTACATTGTGTTTCAAGGAGTTTCGAAGATGGTGGGAGGAGAATATGATCCAGGATTTAGCTATTTGGCTTCTGTTAATGCTCTCAAGACTGCATATGAGTTTCTTGGTTTACTTCTTACACCCTTCCTTGCTTCTTCTTAGCAAAGTCGTGATGCTTCTTGATCGGCCATATTTAGTCCCAAATGTAGCGAAAAGATTGTTAGTACCTAACAATGTTGCTGGTTCTGAGAATAATTGAGGATTAAGTGAAATGTAGTCCACTGTTTATTAATCAATTTATTAAATTGTGATTCACAACCATTTTAAATTCGAAGATTACCGTAAATTGCTATTCTATTGCAAGTGGATAGGACAGTTTTTGCGTTTCAACGATTGAATCTTTCACCTCAGATGTGTGTGTTTTGGCTAAGTAAATTTGGTAGAGCATTATGTTCTAAGTATTGTAATTGTTGCATCATGGTTGTGGTTAGCTCTAACTACTAAGCTATTCTGGGGATGGTTAGATCTGAATGCTAATGGAAATCAGGTGTTCGTTAGTGTTGTTTTTATGGGAGTTTATTTGAGTAGCCAGAGTTCTCTTTTGACCTTACTGAAATGAGGTACAAGAAAGCTCAGGCTCTCGCCAAAAAATAAGTAACTCTCACCAACAAGAAGACACAAAAACTGATTGTAGTTGTTCTATTGAGAGGCTGGAATGAAGGCCTACACAGAAATATGGTGAGCGAAAGATCTTGAAAATAATCCGGGGAGCTCTCTGTGTCGGTACATAAGCTAGTGTAAGTGATATAAGAAAGGGAGTGTGAATAGTGGTATATTGAATGACTAATTGCTTTATAACGAGAACACAAGAGTAAAAAAGAAGTATTTATGTGTCAACAACTTTATGAGGTAGTTAACATTTGCTTTGGCTTTCAATGTAGTCTAAACTACTAGTGATTCTAAACAAGTTGGATATTCTGAAGTTGATATGTTCACTTAATAAGAGCGATTTGCAGACAGTATAGTGTCAAAGTATAAGCGTTATAGGATCCTTGCTTCAATAATTATAATGTTCATACCCGAGATAACTCATCTGATAACTAAGTAATAATTTATATATTAGATTTTGAGTTCAAATCTCATACACAACAACTATAAAAGAAATTATAATGGTCAAACACTTGAGGGGGCATTTGTCCGTTTTGGATAAGGTTGCAGGTGTTTTGTGAATAGCAAAGTAACATGATGTTACCTTAGATGATTTGTGGCATCTGAATGGGCTTGAGCAACAAGGGTAGGCATATCTCATATCAGCAAATATGAAAGGGAAAATTACACATTGATATCCCAAAACGTCCAATTTTAAAAGTAACACATCATGTAAAATATTGACACAACAGAAGAAAATACAACTAAAATAAAGAGTGAACATCTAGAAGTAAAAACTGAAAGTCACTCTTTATTTTATTTTAGAATATAAGAAGCGGATTGTCTATTAAACTTGTGTTTAATAAAATGACTTTTATGATAAGGATTTTGCTCATTTGGAATATGCATGGGAAATACTCTTACAAATGTCACCATCAACTCGAAGTTAACAAAGGAATCACATCGCAAAGCTTTTGAAAAAAAAGAACTCACTCACTGACGAAGTCAGAAATTTTTTTGTCCGATGGCATAACTTTAATATATAATGAAGAAAATCAGACATACTTATAATCATTAAATAAAATTTAAGTCCTATAAAATTCAAATTCAGTTGAAAAGAAGAGTAAGATATCGTTCTGACCTCTCAATTAAAAAAATAAGTTGAAGAGCTAAAACAACGTCGTTTTAGCTCATCTGCTTTAAAAAAAAAAAGAGAGTCAATGAGGGGTTGAACCAATCTCTAATAGTGTCCCCTTCTCACCTGTAAGTGAAAAGGGACAACCTACAGGGACAGAGCCGAAGGAACCCTTATTGGTTTCGGCCTGCGGTAAGCGGGGGCACGTGCCCCCACTAGCCGTAGTCTCCTTCCGTCTATGTACTCACTTGTAGAATATGTTTACCTTAGAGACTAAAAAATCAATTTTCTAACTGAAAAATATAAAATGAAACAACATTCGAATAAAAAAAAATCACGTAATTAATATGTTTTATAACATGTAAAACAATAGAAAACCAAATAACAACATATTAAAACTAAAAAATGCAGGTCGCACGTATCCGGAACGAAGTTTTTGGTTTCATTTGTTACATATACTATGATTTTTTTAGTCCAAAACAAATTAAAACAAAAAAATTACAAGGAAAAAGATTTGCACATAATTAGGTATCTTTAGAAAAAAGTATCTTTAAAAAAATTATAATACAAGATAAAGTGAAAATAAAATTAAAAATAATATAAATGTGGATCTTACGTATCCTAATAAAGGTAACAAAACATGCGCGTGCATCACTATTACCGTCTCGTGTAATTTTTAAATTGGATGATCGACTTGGAAAGATTTGGGTTCTAAGCCTTCCACGTGTAATTTCCTCAAAGAGATGTGTCCTTGCAGTTAAAAAAATAAAAAAGGAGAGATGCGTCCTGAAGTTGGCCAATGAAAGATGGGCCAATATTATAACAAAGGGATTTTAACACTACTGCAACACTTAACAGAACTAATCATATATCATATAATGTTGCAGATCAAAGGTCATTGAAGTGGCTAATTTAGATGATTTTGCTTATTTTTTTTTAATTTTTGGTATTTTCTCATATTTAAGTTATTTATTGCAAAGTTTTCATGCATTAACTTTTCTTAAATTTTAGTTATAATTGATATTTAATTATATTATAATTAATATAATCTCTAAGCATTAATAACATTAAATAAAACAAAAATTCAAAAGATTTACACTAAAGATTCCATATTTGCAAGGCATGGAATGCCTTTTTCATTTCACCTTTAAAAAAAAATCACTTTCATTTTACTGCACAATAACGACGGTATTGCCATTGAAAAATCAACAAAAGATCATAACAAACATAAAAGAAGATAATTTGAAGATCACAGACAATAGTACAGTGGAGATAATTTATAAATTTAATTTTAAACTAATTTGCTTTATAGGTGCACAAATTGTGTAGACAAGTGTGCAAATGGTGCATAATTTTCAGAAAATTTAACAAAAATTTTGAGTATTTGCTAATTTTCAAGAGCATATTAGTAATTTAAAATTTTGAGACCGGTACTTTTCTTTCAACTGAAATTCGTATAAATCTACACTATCCTAAAATCTCTCCAAAATTATTCTTAGTAGGCCTTGAACTTGAATTCTTTAAGATCTAAGGTGGACATACTTTGCTCAAAAGATAATAGTCACTTTTTTTTCATTCTGAAATGAATTAATATGCCAACTCATTTGTTAAAATTATGCATAGTTCAAAAAAAAGGCAGAAAGAAAATAAAAAAAAACTAAATTGAATTAAATTTAAATTCCAATTTTTAGAACAAGTTAAACCAAAACACTTTTACCTAAGCAATCGTTGCTTCCTCTTTTGTTTTTAGAGTTTATCCACTACCTCATTTTTCTTTGTTTCAAAATATAATATTTTCTTGGATTTACATTTTGTTTTGAAAATATAATTTTATTTCTTTTGTGAAGGAAAAATAAATTTCATGAATAATTGAAATCAATTATATACATCATTTTGATTCAAAAATACATATATCATTAAGAAGTTGACTCACAACCCAATTAACTAACTAATTGCCAATTCAATGGATTCGATACTTCAATTAAATAGCAAAATCACTCATGTTTTATAATCTCAATTGGACTCCAAACTCCTGATATTTCTTCCTCTCATCATATCATATCATATATCATATTCATATATATTATAGTGTTCCGGACAACAAGTAAGTTGAATAGTTACCTATATGTATGTTTCTATTGTTGAGAAATGATATTTCCTTACTTGAGAGGATTTTGTAAGAGCTATTATTTGAGTGACATATGGATAATCTTTCGATGTTTTGGTGTTTAAATATTCATTATAGTGTTCATAAATAATTTGAACTTTTAGATTTCATCCCTCATTATATCACATTTAATTCTACATTTGAGTCATGGACTCTAACCACCATAATTTGACTTACCCTCATTATAATTACTTATTTCTATAAACATCCACATTTTATTTTTCTTAAGGCCATATCAACTAAAAAAAATATAAATTTTTAAAATATTAAACTCAAAATTAAGCCCACGCAATGGGCGAGCATTCAAACTAGTTACATATAAAGACAACAATAAAACCACTTTTCACTAATAGACAAAAGAAGAATACTATTTACACACAAAGGTGTACATCTAACTGTCAATTACCATTAATAGTGGAGATAAAATAGGAGCAACAAAATCTCCTTAAATAATGGCAAAAAAAAAGAAACACTTAAGGTTTAAACAATTAAAACCCCATATTTAAAAAAAAAAACATAACTGCTCCATAAAGCCGAAGTTGTGATATTGCAAGTATATTCCTTTATTACTGAAGTTGTGATATTGCTGGTATATTGCTTTATTACTGGCATATATATTGTTTTTTTGAATTTTTTTTTATTTGAAGTATGATTTCTCAAATTTTTACCAGCACAATACTAGTTTATTTAGCAAATATTACGAGGATATTCGCTATTGAATATATTATCACGAGAACATTCGTTGTATTACTGTTTGCTTTTAATAAACAAGAACATACATTTATTAATAGTATTGCAAAAGGGATATCATGTGAAGTAGATCATCGGACAACTTTGAATAATACCACCAATTATAAAAAAATCACTAATTCATCAAAAAGGAATCATAAGAATTAATGTTACAAAATAAATATCGATCGAATAATACTTCAATATACATTAATGGACGCTAAAAAACACAATCAATATCACCAAACTAAAAAAAACACAAAAATACTCCAATATACATTTATGTTGTGGCACTATACTAACACAAATCAAAGCCTCGCCAAACCTTCACCTTCTTGGGTCACTTTTTGGCAAGAAGAAATTTGCAAAAGAAAGGGGAACCGCATCGGTTGCAATCAAAATCATTTAAACAGATTACAAAAATTGAAGCAGCAATATAAATATCAAGTAAATAATACTCTAATATATATTAGTAGAAACTTAAAAACACAACCAAAATCCCTACACTATAATACAAGTATGAAAAAACACAATAATACTCTAATATACATAATCTAAAATATACCTGCAATAATAAAAAACTACTGGTATGAAAAAAAAAAAAGTCTAAAAAAGCCAACTCAAAGTACCCTTCAATATCAACAAACTTCATCGCAAATTCACCAGTTTCCTCCCACGAATAACTTTTTCAATGTGAATTATAAGAAAAACCCAAAAAAGATTCAAAACAATCAACACAAACCACAAAAGATTCAAAAAGCCAAAACACCCAGTAGTCGTTGCGCCGTAGAGAAAAACACTGGTGGGAGGAGGAAAGGAGGAGAGGAGAGGTATGAATGGCGTTGTTTCTTTTGTTTTGTGTTCCTAATACTGTTAATGATGTTGATTTCTGTGGCACTCCCAAAAGTCTCACTACTTTGTTCTGTTACAGCTAACAAAAGACAGCAATAAACAGAAAATACATAAAAAAAATATTAACAGAGAATTCTAATAACCTCGAATGAGTCAGACTCCAGCAGTGACCAATCATCCTAGATCCACAACAGAAAATCAATAGAAGAGAGGAAGGAGAGAACAAGAGGCGGCGACGGAGGTGGAAACAAAGGAAGAGATCATGATCTCCTTCTCCTCGGCTTTTGCGATCTCTGAGACAGAGAGAGCTAGGGACGACAACAGAGAGCGGAGGAGGTGGCAGGCAGAGGAACAGGGATGGCGGATGAAGGCGAAGAAGGAAACAGAGAGAGCGGGGAAGAGAGGGAAGAGAAAAAAAGAGAGGTTATGGGGTGTGAATTTTCAAAAACTAAAAGATAATACGGTTAGACGAAAATGTAGGAGACTAATTTCTCTCTCTTAATATGCAAGTGTTTATTATAGTAATTAAAATTAGAAAGTGTTTTCTATTGCAAATAGATTGTCTTAAGGCGAAATAACAATGCAAACGCCTGTCTTAGTGCAATAAGTTTCAGAAAGACTGGACAGGGTGTAATTTCCACTATAACAAATGGCACATCTAAAAGTCTATATGGAAACTACACCGGGAGAATCGCACAAAAAATCTGTATGTATACATTCTCTTTATAACCATAATTTTTTAATTTATCTCCTAATTTTTTATATCTTGACAAATTTTTTAAAATTATATACACTATCAAACCAAATTTTTTAAAATTACACGTACTCTGCAGCAATTTTTGAAAATTATGTTTTTATATTGTACTTTGAATACTATTTACACGTTATTTATATTTGTTTATAGTTATTTAAACTTGTTTATATATGTTTGTATTTGTTTATATGTAAATATATAAACACATATAAATAAGTATAAATAAATATAAACAACAATCCGTGAATTTAAAAATTATATCCATAAATCTGGCAATTACAACCGTATAGACGAAAAATACTATAAACTGTATCTGTAATAAACATATCCAGTCCGTACGGAGCAAATTTTGCAAAGTTTTTGTAGTGTATGATATAATTATCACAAAAAACTACGAAAAATATCAAAATACACAAAGGGCCAAATACATATTTACTGAGACTACAAAAGCAAATTACCGTATCACGTATCAAAATATTGAAATTTTAGCAAGATATCAAAAATTCAAGTGTGTCTACCAACAATTATAAATTACAAGTACACGTACCACCAGCTAAAAAGCCGTTAAATGGAGCACTCCACAAACAACTCAAAACGGAAACAAAATCTCTCTCTCTTCTCTCTCCCATTTCTCTCCTCCCTCTCTACTATACATCGCAAGTCAACCTATATCTCCGTCGATCTAAATATAGAAGATCTCTAAATATTTTTTAAAGATTTCAGGTCTTGAAAACAATAAGGTTCCATCGAGAGTGTAAAAGCTCTAATTCAGATCGCAAACCACATAGTAGAACACCAATTTACAGCTTCAAATGTTAGTTTATTACCTATCTCATGTAATAGTTTATAATATGTTTATAACTAATCTAAAACATTGTTTAAAGTTGTTAAAATAGTTTGAGACACCTTTACACTATGTTTAATTAGAATTATATATAACTAATTTAAAATTTGTATATCTTTTATAGGAATGAAGAACATACATGTATTAGTTCATTCTAATGATGAATGAGATAATAGTTTCAAATATTCAAAATATAAGATCATAGGCTCAGTCATGACCGCAATTATGAGTTGTTAACTGAATAGATATATACAATATATAAACAATATATATACAACGTATATATATTATATATACAACAAATAGACAAACTATATACAATATATAAACAACACGTATACAACATATACAAATTATATATGCAACAAATAAATAAGATATAAACAACATATAAACAATAGATATACAACATATAAACAATATATATACAACGTATATACATTATATATATAATATATAGACAATATTTTTTATATATTATTTATATATTGTATATATGTATAAAAAATATATAAATAACATATATACAATATATATACAATATATAACAACATACAAACATATATATAATATATAAACAAAACAGAGCACAAAAAAAAAATCAACATTCCAACAACATATAAATAAGACTCTGTGAATTTGAAAATATGCATTTGTAAATTTGAAAATATCGAAAAGTGAATCTATCATATGCAAAAACGGTTGTTGCGGAATAAATATTGTAAAATATTTTAAGTGTATGATATAATTACCACATAAAGAAATACAACATTGAAAATCATTTCATAAATGAAAGCTGGCTGAAAAAGTATTTAAAAAATGACTCCATTCGGTTACTTTTTCACCCTGCGTTAACATGGTCTCGCTTTGAATATGTACGGCGAGTATAAAATAAGCACAAAACAAATACAATACCAATAAATATATACTAAACGAGTACAAATTAAATACAAGACACATTTTAAAATACTATTTTATTTTTTTATTACTTGGTAAATTATGAGTACAAAACGAGTACATTACGAGCACAATACCAACAAATGCAACAAAAGCAACCTAGATACATTACCTAGACCCAATAAGACTGTTATACCTGAAAAACCAGAGTTGATAATAGTCTTAAAAACATCTACAAACATAAAGTAAAGTTCTTATGAAGGAAATCCATCAATGTGAAGCAGAAACCATTGATGATCACCTTCTTCTAGAATGTACAACCTTTTTTACTTCACCTGTGTTGCAGAACAAAAAGAAAACAGTTGGGTGCATTTCCTGTAATTCCATCAGGGATACCAAATGGACGTATCCAGATTCGGCAACTCCATCGCGTAGTCAACTGGCGCTAAGTTGAATGGAGAACCAAACCTGAAGTCGGCTACGTTGTCATTGGCATTGGTTTCCAATGCAGAATCAAATGCCTTGCACTGATCAAATTGAATTTCTGATGGTGGGAAAGCGGAGTTGTTAACCAGCACATTAGTTTCCCCTGTCATGTTGCCTCCCATTATAACCCCTTGTCCAGAGAAGCTGTCATCGAAATTGAATTGAAATTTCTGCTGTTGCTGTTGCAGCAGCTGGTTCTGGTGCGGTGGGGGCTGGTGCTGCACTTGTTGGTTATGGTTCTGCTGCGGATGCTGGCGCTGTTGTTGGTTATGGTTCTGGTGCTGTTGATGCTGATTCTGGTGCTGGTGGGTTTGCTCACCAATAACATTTCCAGGATTAAAGTTCTTGTCTCGCTGAAGGTTAGAATCATAGAAAGACATGAGATCAGAAATCTTTTGCTGACCATCTTCAGGAAGTCCAAGTCCAGAAACATTAAATGAAGGAGCCTGTGTCACTGGTGGTGTTGCTGACTTATTCTGAGAAAATGGAATAGAAAACCCTGCTGGTTTCTCATTACTCATCTGGAAGTTCGACCTTCCAAATCCTTGAGGAGCATTGTTGCTATATGGGCAATTTAATTGATGATTATTTCTTGCAGTCCTGTCAAGAAACCCAAGGCGGGGATCACTATAAGGACATTGAGAGTATTCGCATGTATGTATCTTGTGATCCATCATCAAATGCTGCTCAACAACTGGCTGCTTCCGTTTCTGAACAAAATCAGAGTTTGTTTCAATAACCTCGCCCTTAATCTGTGGAGCAAATTGTGGCATCACAAGTTTATCTCTAGGTAGAGCCGATGTACCCATGTTGAAGATATTGATAGTCTTGCACTCTTCTAACTCAACATTTGGTTCATCGTCCACCCCTTCAACATCGTAATCACTGGTATCACTGATGATATAGGAACCACTTCCACCAGCAGAAACTGGAGGACAGCTATCTGGATAGAGTTTTCGCGACAGTGCTTCCTCCTGGTTAATTATAGCCAGCCATGTGGC
>CAODLS010216268.1:0-12609 GCA_948243855.1 Flueggea neowawraea | reverse complement strand
AAATTGGATCAGAATTTAGAAGTTGAGTTTCTATCTTGGTACGTACATATGTCAGCAACATTGATCTTGTGGACTGGATCATCAGTAATTTCTGCAAGCAATTCACAACAATTTTCCAGATTATTAAGTGCAACGGCTAGTTGAGTGAAACAAGCCTATGTTTTTGCCTAAAATTGTTGCACAGATTCTTGAAATTGTTGCGTAGATGCTGCTATTGATCTTACCATATCTTTTAATGATTGCATTCCATCGTCGAGGTCAGCTTGTGGAGGAGTTAGTAATTCAGGCTAAAATTGCTGAAAATTTTTGGGCTTCCTTCTATAGTTGAAATTTGGATGCTCCCACCATCCTGAATTGTTAGTTTGTAAACAAGGGTCAGCATTATCATAACAACCATAAGAGTCCTAAAAATAATTTAAGAATGAGTTAAATTGAGGCACTGAGAACATGTTGCTTTCATAGCCTGGAGAAGCATGATTTCTACATGATTGCACTTGATTCCTGAAACTCGTTTGATCCAAGGTAGAGATTATATTTGAAAGCGTATACTGAATTTCAGAATAATTTACCTCGTATGGATCTTGGTTGAACCCAAAGTAATGCAAGTCACCATCCATGATTGAAACAATTTTTTTTTTCATTTTTTTAGATGCTAAAAAAAATCAACGCAAATAAGAAAAATAACAAATAAATAAACTTTGACACTAATCCCTGGCAACGATGCCAAAATTTGGTGGGTGTCGAATCCAACAAATTAATTTACCTACTCAAAAATAATAAATCTATATATAGCAGTGAGCAGGGTCGAATCCACAGAGATTGGTAAAGCTTATTTATTTGCCGAAAACTAAGATAAATCAAAGTTGCAGAGATATGAGTGAAGCCAAGGTTGAAAAGCAACAAGGATAAAAATTCGCAATGCAGAAAATAATAAATTGTAGCAGTGAAAATAATGGAAATTCAATAATATTAAAAACCTAGCCAATGTATTTCTTAGTTCAGTCCTTTCAGTTGATCATAGACATGAAAGATAAATATCATGCAATCGAATAGACAAATTTATAGTTAATGGTGACACACTTAATTAACCAATCTCCTCTTAATGGATCGACAGCCCCGGGATGCCTTGCAGACTATTTTCCTAACCACTAGACAACCCTCGGGACGCTTTACAAGATTTAATCTATGGCAGCAGTAAGAATGAAAGAGACCCCTATCCTAGCTAGTGAAACCGAAAACACCGTGATTCATTTAAACTAGATTATTCAGTTTCATAACATTGAAAGTTGTCCAACGACATGCATTCAAGTTACAAATATTAAGATTAACGAGAACCGCTCAGCCAATCCTAAATAGCAGTATATTATTTCAATCAATTAATCAACCGGCCGTTATCAATTAATCAACATAAATAATATAAAAGAACTAGAGCACAAAAACTGAATAAATACTCAAAATACTTAATAATACATAAAAACAATAGTCTCACAACATAATAGGATCGAACCTTGAAAATATCTCGACTAGAGAATTGTTTAGCTACTCAAACCAAGAAGAAACATGCAAAATATGAAAGAAAATAGTTATGGGGTGTGCTGCCGCTTTGCAGTAATGTAAAGCTGCTGAATAAAGAGTTTTAAAGGGTATTTATATGTAACTCCTTCTAAAAACCTAATTCCATTCCTAATAGAATTCCTAAAATAATAATAATAATAATAATAATAATAATAATAATAATAATAATAATAATATGTTGTTCCAGCAGAAAATAACGATAAAAGCCTTCAAATCTCGTCAATCAAGCTCTAAAACCGAGGCTCATAACATCCATGAATGCGGCCCAAAGTGACAGCAACAGCCCAGTCTGCATAGCACATTCGACATGGTCATGTCAAATTCCTTCCAGCACCCAGTTAGAACCAAAACAACAACTTTTCAACACCTTTCTACCCAAAATTCACCTAAACAAAATAGAGAACAAAAATAACATAAAACACAATAATAATAACCAAAAATTATGCAAAAATAAATGTAAAACATCACAATAATCATGCATAAAATGCAACCTATCAATTAAAAACAAAAAGAGCCCGAGCAAAAGGGCATCGCTAACAAAAGGACGCCTACTGAGGTCCACGATACAGTGTGGTTGCCGAAGCCAAAATCTATGCACCTGGAAAATGATAAAAAGGGGTGAGAATATCAGTGAGGAATGACACTCCAGATCGCCTCATACATGCATCACAAAGTCTGTTTTGAAAACAGTTCAAAAATACCACATGCAGGTACAAGTGAATACATATATACATGCTAATACATAATAACATTCAAAAACAGTTTCAAAAACGTTTAGAATCAAAGGAAACAACATGCACACAGGCATAATAATAATAATAATAGTATCAGAGTCAAAATCAAAATGTATGTAATACGGGACCAATATAGCACCTGAATCAAAGTTGATGTGGTCTGTGCCAACATCCAAAATGTATAATAAGTGTGCTCTATGCCATTAATCAAAAGTAAATAATGTGTTGGGCCTGAACACATGGCTATGAACATCCATGGTAGTTGGATCTTGAAAAAACATTGGTATACTAAATGCTATATACCCTATAGCTAGGCGTCCTATATGAGAAGCAAAAATCGTACTAATATATTACAAAAGCATAGGCATGCATATCAGAAGCACAAGCATAGGGGATATAATATATATGTCGAATTTCAAATTATGAAATAGTCCTCAAAGTTTTCAAAAATTACAAATGGGCCCTCTAAGTAGTCAAAATTTTCAAATAAGGCCTCAAACTCTCAGAAATTACAAAACTAAACCTAATTCTTCGAAATTAAAAATCTAACCCAAAGTTTTCCAAAATTAAAAAAAATTATATTGCAGTTTCCTAAAATTACAAAAATGCATCTGAGTTTTCAAAAATTACAAATCAGGACACAACTTTATAGAATTTACAAAACTATATGGCAGACAAAAACTTATTCTAAAAAATACGGAACACTCGATTCATCTGACAAAAATCGACTCTAAACACCCACAGTGGTCAATCTCAACCTTAAGAACATTAATCTATCAACAATTTCACCAAAAAAACTCAAAATCTCAGAGAAATCAAGCAAATCCATCAAAAACCCTAGCCCAACATCAAAAAACATCAAATCTCATGTTTCCAAGCTTAATCTGTGTTCTATTAACCTTAAATCATCGTAATCCATCATAAATCAATTCACAGATCGACCCAAATTCTCAAAACCGTCACTTTTTGTACTCAACCAATCAAAATGCATTTTAATGCATAAAAAGAAGAAATAAAGGTGAAAGAAGCATGATCTTACCTCAATAATTGATAGAGAATGATGGGAAGGAAATGGGAGAGTTAATGGAGTGGGTTTGGAGTGTTTTTGGGCAAAAAGAGGAGTGAACCAAGTGGTGTCAGGTTGGGGTTTATATATTATCGTGACCCGTTAGTTGACTACCCAACCTCATAAGTCGACTACCTGAGAACACTCCTCACTAGTCGAATGCCAAATGGTTAGTCGACTACTATGGTAGTCAACTACCCAAACCATGGGTCGGCAAGTGGGGACTAAATCTTTACAAATTAATTTCTTCTGCTTCTCCCGTCCAATCCGATCAAACACCACTATGATCAAATGTCCTAATTTAGTCCAAAACATCATCAAACATCTAATCCTCATCTCTAACAACTAAACTTCATCCCAAACATTCAAAGATCAAAGAGAAAAAATCAACAAATAAAAAATTGAACGGATTGCTACAAGAAATCTGGCCGGAACAAGCGCAGTGTTACAAAACATATTTTATGTTTAAGGGCAAATTTGTATTTTTGCCTTTTCTATTTGGAAAAACTAAAGGAGTTAAGAACGAGGGACTAGAGCGACTAATTTCTAAACTTGTGGACCGAAAGAGAAAATACACCAAATCTCAAGGACCACCATTTTTTTTCCTAAAAATAACTACTAAAACTATTATTTTTTAGTTCCCATGCAAAGTGGTTAATGCTTATAATTATGGGATGATAGGAGTATGTGCTTTACCAAATATTGCCTTCCTAAATATGCTTATCTTTCAACCTCTAAAAGATCAAATCTCTGCATGTCTCATGTCCTCTCTACCCACTAGGGTTTCATCAGTGTTGCCGCCCTTTACCCTATTGGGTTCTTTTCTTGTTGCTGCTTTCCTGTGCTTTATCTTCTCTTCCCTTCTCTTCTCTTTGCTTTCTTCTGGTGCTTCTTTTGTTGTTAAAATGTTGAGATTTTGTTACCTTCCTGTTGTGGAGAAATGTCTGGTGTTGTTGCTTGTTAAGTGGGTATTTATGCCCAATTTTGTGGTGTGTGGTTTTGTGGATATGTTTTGTGTCCTGTCTTTGTTCTTTCTTGCATATGTTACTAATGGATTCTTACTAGAGAGTTTCATGTTTTGGGATTTTCTTGTGTGAGGGCATGGATGGATTTGCAATTTGTGTGGTTAATTGAGCATGATTAAGGTTGCTGGTGGGTATGTTTTGGGTCGGTGTGTTGGTTTTGTCACTGTGTTAGTCGAATTTGTGTTTGATTGGAGTACCCATTTAGTTCTTTGAAGCTAGGAATCAAAGGAGGTTGTGTTGGCTTTAGGATGGATTAAAATAACAATTTTTTGTAGCAAAGATATGAAAATAATATAGTACGAGTACAACTCAAGCTATATTAAAGCATTTAAAAATATAAAAATGAGTACAACTTAAGCGACATTTGTGTTTGTGGTGCAAAATAATTGATTCTTATGAGTATCCATATTTTAAAAAAGATTCAAAATGGATTTGTTGAAGTGGACGACTCATGTTGTCTCCTAAAAGCCATACCTTGATACAAAAGAAAACGAATGACATTAAGAGTTGCGGTCAAACAAATGGGAGCTTCTTTTCTTTTTAGATTTCTTCATCTAACAATATAAGCTATACTCTATTTATGATTTTTAAAACTCTCAAATTCTATTATTGCTTTATTGTGCACACCACTAGTCAAAATAACATGGTCTTTAAACCTCTCCATTGCCTTTTTCCAATTGTAAAACACATTGTTTGTCAAGGTTTCATCCCCTAGCATTGAAACATCATGCTTGAAAAGGAAAAAACCAAAAACAATAAGCAACATGCTTTGATATGCTATACTCCAATCAATCAAATTCCTTAAACCAAGCATCCCTGAAATCTATATTATCTTTTTCATACTTTTTCTTCAGAAAATTATGACCATATGGTTGACAAGGATGTTTAGATACTTATTCTCTTTGAATACGGTCTCAAATATTTACATTAAAATTATCAATTGGCTTATGTAATCCAAGATCAACAAAAATATCATCTTCATTAATTTCTGGTTCATCTGAATTATTTTCCAATTCAAAATTTTTATTCAAAAACTTTGCATCCAAAGTTTGTGACGGTTACCTAATACTAGATGACCCAATTGAACTTCTAAGCCTTTTTGAAAAATATTTCTCCATTCTATTTTTATATAACAACCTACCAAATTGAACATATATAAATATCTTAACTCCCAATTTGTTAGGCTCATGACCAAAATTGCATACACACGAGAATGCATCGCATATGATATACATAGGATATGTGCATTGATTTGACACTGCATTCATCATATTCTTATTTGTCCATATGGTTAAAGAATATTTTTGTAATGCCTCGCTCGATTATGGTTGGACTTTAAGGTAATTTCATGTTATTTGTGTGTTACTCGAATGGCATGTTCTTCTTTGAGCCCCCCAAGACAAGTGCTTACTTGAGTAAGCTTTTTGTATTACTCGAGTAATCGGAAGCCTGGTTCACCTGAGTAAGCTTTTATGTTGCTCGAGTAAACAATTATCTTCAGACTCCTCTGAAACTTGGATTACTCGAGTAAACCATTGTGTTACTCGAGTGAGCACTGATTATTAATGAAATGATGAATTTTGGAGAGAGGGTCAATACATACCCTCTCCTACACCATTTGGTTGGTAAAACTCAACTGTAAACACTTTACCACCTCCAAAACTCAACTGGAAACACTTTACCACCTCCAAAACCGATCTCTCTTCTCTTCTCTTTGCCTCTCTTTCAATTCTTTCAAGTTTTTGAGGTAAGATCACTCTTCCAACTCATTTCTTGTTGCCATTTTGTAACATCCCACCAAAGAAGATAGCTAAAGCTAGTGAGTCAAGCTATTTGTTGTGCAACGTCTATCTATCTCACATCATACAAGTGTATATGGTTGGAAAGGTTTACAAGTATAAGGACTTGACTATTTAAGTAAACTAAGCTTGAAATTTTGGGTTTTGTGGTTGGAAGCACATTATTTGCTTAAGGAAAACTACATGCTTATGTTAGATCACGACAATTATGGTATTATAACCATTTCACATGAAAACTTGAACAATGGTAGGGCAAACCTCAATTGATGGCGACGGTGGGGCAAACTTTGACTGATGGCAATGATGGGGAAAACCTCGAGAGTTTAGAGGCAGTACTTGAGTCTAGGCGAATCCCACAACATCAGTTTGAGTATAGGAGAATCCCAC
This sequence comes from Flueggea neowawraea, assembly GCA_948243855.1. NCBI lineage: Eukaryota > Viridiplantae > Streptophyta > Magnoliopsida > Malpighiales > Phyllanthaceae > Flueggea > Flueggea neowawraea. The sequence continues at coordinate 6,023 of CAODLS010216268.1, read as the reverse complement.
ATCATGATTGGAAGGCTTGTGAACAGGACATCACTAACCTAAGAGGGTGAGAATTGTAGCATCCCACCAAAGGAGGCAGTTGAAGCGAGCATGTCAAGCTACCTGCTATGCAGTAGCTATTTATTCTACATCATATAAGTGTATATAAATGGAAAGGTTTATAAGGACCTGACTTGTAACATCCCACCAAAGTAGACAGCTGAAGCTAGTAGGTTAAGCAGTCTGTTGTACAAGATCTGTCTATCCCATATCATATAAGTGTATATAGATGGAAAGGTTTATAAGTATAAGGACTTGGCTTCTTAACTAACCCAAGCTTGAAATTTTGGGCTTTGTGGTTAGAAGCCCATTGGTTGCTGGATATTGCTTAAGGACAGTTGCATGCTTGTACCGTGTTGTGACAATTATGGTATAAGAGCCACCCTATGTGCAAACTTGAACGGTGGTAGGGTAAACCTAAATTGATGGTGATGGTGAAGCAAACCTCGGGAGTAGAGAGGGAGTCCTTGAGTCTAGGTGAATCTCACATCAGCAAGTTAAGTATAGGCGAATTCTACACTGATAAAATACGGGAGAGATTCTGGGCATCATTATTGGAAGGCTTACGAGGACGTTGCTAACCTAAGAGGATGGGAATTATAACATCTTACTGAAGCAATAAGCTGAGGCTAGTAAGTTAAGCAACCTGTTGTCCAACAACTGCCTATCCCATATCCTATAAGTGTATATAGAAAGAAATGTTTATAAGTATAAGGATCTGGCTACTTAAGTAACCCAAGCTTGAACTTTTGGGCTTTGTGGTTGGAAGCCTATTAATTCCTGGATGTTGCTTAAGGACAGTTGTGTGCTTATGCTGGGTCGTGATATGTCCACTTAAGTAACTCAAGCTTGAAATTTTGGACTTTATGGTTGGAAGTCCATTAGTTGTTGGATATTGCCTAACGGCAACTGGATGCTTATGTCGGGTGGTGACAAATTTCATGTAGGAATCATTCAATAGATTTTTTTTATGCAAGAATGAGGTGTTGTATGTTGTATGTTGGGTTTAGCTAAAATTTTGGATTTTTAATGAAAATGTGTGGTTTAAGTTGGAGTTTGTTATATTATGCTAGAATAAGCTTAGAAATGAATGGATTCTAGTTGGGACTTGAAGATTGATGATTTTTGGTGAAGGTTAGGTTTTGTTGGAAGACAAAAATTGGGGGTTTTGATGTCCATTTGTTCTATTGATGAAATGAGTTGACTAATCATGAAATCAAACATGTTTTGAGGTGATTGGAAACAGATTGGATCGGTTCGGACGAATTTGGGTGTTTTTGACAAAATTTCTGCCGAAGTGACTAGAATGTAAAATTCCAATTATTTGAGGTTTGAAATCTAAATATAAAATATTTAGACGACTGATTGGTAATTTTTCAAAATTTGAGGGATTGAATTGTAAAATACAGTGAACTTGGGACTAAATTGAAAATTGTTGAAAGTTGAGGGGCTAAGACTAATATTTTACGGAACATTAAATTGTCGAAGAGATGGTTAGATACTCGATCGAAATAGGGTTTCTGACTTATTCAGAGATTTGGGACTTGCATTTGTATTCCATACATTTTCGTATTGCCACAGTTACCATATTTGACTCTGCTTTGATATATTTGGTTTCAACTCTATTTGATTATCAAGGTGATCAGCCCTCCACCAACGGTGCGTGACTGGATTCTCTAGCTCGACATCTAGGTGAGTTAGATGCCATAATAAACACATAGGTTGCATTTTTAGAACTTATATTTTTTTTAATGGGTTCAAACTTTGCATGTAATCTGGACTAATTAAAAGATTGGTAATCCTAAAATTGGCTTGCATGAAAATTTATGAATAAGAAATCTATACTTAGAATAACACAATATGATAACCTCTGTAATTATTTGCCTGCCTTGCATGCTTATTTGCTGAAATCTTTATATAATTGATTCTAATTTAGGACACCTAGGTACGGGGTACATTGCCTCTAGTATACCATTGTCATGTCAAGGCCTAGTTATTAGGGTAAGATGATAACCCTGTGTTCAGCTAGACACATGCAAATGATTTTCTGGTGGCAGTAGTCCATACCTAGCTATCGAGGTGATAGCCTTCGGGTATAGTATCCCGATGTCTTGAAATTATCTGATTCTGTTTGGTCTCTCATCTAATTCTCTGATGAATTTTTTAAATAATTGGTAAGTATTTCTTATGTTTGATTGCATGCAATTTATCATCTATGATAACTATTTTGAGAAAAGGTTTTAAAACTAATATAATCATATGTGTGTGTTTAGTAATATTATATAAGTATATATGTGCATGTGGTATTTTCAGAAAATGTTTTCAAAATAGTTTATGTGAGGGCCTGGAGTTGCTTTAATGTGTTGTCCCTCACTGAGTATTCTTACCCTCTTTTGCAGTTTTAACATTTCAGGTTATTTTATTGATAGCAACAATTCGACACTCCACGCTCAGTGAGGTACTTCGTTTCAGTTAGTGAGTACTCTTTCGTTTGAACCTTTGTATTTTGTATTAAAGCTCCACTTTGTGATACTAATGGGTTAATGGAGGTTTATTATTGTTTTGATAACTGTATTTACCTACAAATATTTTTACATTTATTTTGATATAGTAATTATAATTTGTTATACTTGCTATTGTTTAATTTTATGAAAATAGTTTTTTATTTCTGAAAAAGATTAAATTGGTTTAACTTGGCTAATAAATGGATTTAATACTTGAATTAGTAAAATGAATTGGGTAGATGCATTGAATATCCAAGGCTTGTGCAGGATGGGCCAAAATACTGGTTCAGTTCGCCTCATAAGATGTTCATGGCCCAATCCAGGTCATGGAAATTTTAGTAAAAACTTACGAGAGTGATAAATGGTTTATTGATAGCATATCCATGATTCAAAAGTCAAAAAATTAAGAAATATGGGCAAATAGATGATTTCGTAGTTAAATCAAGATAGTTGTATAAATAAGTATCATTTGGTTACTGCAGGTTAAGGAATTCTTATGAACAAAAATGATAAGAAATGGACTATATAGAAAGAAGAAACATAGAAGCTTCTTATTAGACCTCTTAAGCCCCTCACCACCTTATGCTTAAGCTAAACATGATAAAATCATAAATTAAACAAGGCGAACAGATTCATTTCATTTTCAGGTCATATAATAGAGATAAAGCATAAGGGGAAAGGGAGAGAAAAGAGGAGAAGAACATATTTGCTTAGAAAATTGGATAGGAGACTTAGAACTCATCGATTTTGTGTCTACTGCATGCTAGGGACAAGGTAAGTGATTCTCTCCATTCTTATCTATTTAATATTCATTACAATATGTATTTGGAGGTCTGAATGTTGAATAATTGGATTAGAGCACAAATTAAGAATAAACTCATATGAATTGGAACAAGGGTCTGTTTGCGTCTATATTTCAGTGTATATTCGCATCCTTGTTTTTTAGTCTTTTTGGTGTAACTAAACCCATATATGTGTTTTATATGTTGTTTAAATTTCAAATAGAATGAGGGCATTTGGTTGTTGATGCGAGAGGATAGCATAAACTAGTTAGAATGAGTAAATATGCTTAATTTGCAATCCGTCAAATGCCGTTGATTATTAGACACCTATAAGAGTGATCTAAAATATATGAGAATACCTTAATTGACACAAAATTTCATGTGCACATACATGTAATATCCCTTACTTTTCAATTATAATTCCTATAGTTTTCGAATTTGGCATGGAGGACTTTTGGGAATACCAGTGGATGGTGCACGATGTTCATGATGAAATCATGTTAGGTTGGATGTTGTTAAGTGTTGGAAATGATTCGAGATGAGTTCGTTAATAAAAGAAGTCAAGAAGGGAGAAACAAGGCATCTTACGTACGTAGGGCTAAGCCTAACGTATGTAAGGCAGGCAGAACTCACGTATGTCAGAAAGAGGTGTCACGTATGTGAGATGGGCTTCCAAGATGATTCAAGTACATGAGATTTAGGGGTGACGTATGTGAGGTCGGGTCTGGTGCGTCCAGAATTTATTTTGAGCCCCGATAATGTACATGAGATGTCCAGACCCGTACGTAAGGGTACCCTAACGTACGTGAGAAATAGATTGACGTATGTGAGGTGTGTTTCAGATGCCTTTAAAAGCGTTCAACAACCCGACTTTCTCATTTACCACTCTTCCCATTCACTTAAAACTCTCTCAACTCGTCTGGGACTTCAAAGCTTGGTTCGTCCATCATCCATAACCATTTTAAGAGGTAAGATTACATCTCTTTCTTGGATTTAACATCTATTTCATGCATTAACCCATCAAATCCGTTTTGGTCCAAACGGGTCTAGGGTTCAGATTTTTGAATGATTCTGTGTTAATGGATGTTAAGGGTTGTTAGATTAGAGTTCATTGATGTTAAAGGAACATGTTTAGAGCCTTGAATCTACAAATTTGATGAGTTATTATGTTGGCTAGGGTTAGGTTTGGTTTTGATAATGTTTGTGATGATTTGGAGTTTGTTTGATGAGATTGATGGTAGATTAATGCTTCTGAAGGTGTTTAGGAGCAATGTGAGTGATTGGTTACATCAGGTATTGATCGAATCGACAGTTTTCTATTTTTGAGAATGAAACTTTATGTCTATCCATTTTTGTAATTTCTGGAAAGTAGAAGTCATATTTGTAATTTCAGAAACTTGAGGTCTAAAAATGTAATTTTGAAAAAGTTAAGATATAGATTTGTAATTTCTAGAATTATAGGGATTAACTTGTAATTTTATAATTTAAAGATTAAATAATAATTTCTGAGGGTTCAGGGATGAATTTGGGAATTTTAACTTATAAAGGATCTCTTAGTAGTTTAAGGATACTTTGAGGACTATATGGAGATTTGCCAAGTCTCGGGAACTAAGGCATAATTTTACAGTGGTCGGGGACCAAACTATAATTTTACGTAGATTATGGATTTATGATCGATAGTGATGGAATCACGTCCGATATATGTTTTCAGCGGTTATGAGGGTTTGCATTGCATTTGCATATCATGCATATAGTATGACCATAGTACCACATTTTGATATATGTTATGTATGTCCAGGTTCAGCTTCATGTTTCTGCCAGCGAGGCCATCCATGGCAAGTAGGGCTTGATTTGCGATTGCACTTGGATTTCCATGTGAGTGGATAACAGTTTCAGACACATAGGCTGTGTCCTGTAACTCCTATTATTTTTTATTATGTGCTGAACATGATTATGAAAATGGACTAATCTAAGGATTAATTAAATGAATAAAATGATTATGTGATTTTTATAATCAACCATATGTTTTATGAAATGGAAATATATATATATATATATATATATATATATATATATATATGTATTATATATCTTTCCTATGATTTCAAATGATGAAATGCATGTCTACGATTTATGTTATGCAAGATTATGATTTTATTTTTATGATACGGGACACCTATACTACGGGGTCGAAGTGGCCTTTGATATACCAATGATATATGTACTATGAAATCCCAGCTACCAGGGATGCTGGTAGCCACGTGTTCTGATCAAACACGTGAATTATTATGATAGTGGTCGAGACCACATCACCCATGTTATATGGTGATGAGCACACTCATGTTATATGGTGCCTTGAGCACATCCATGTTATATGGTGCCACGAGCACACCTATGATTATGGTCCCTTATCAAAGCTATATGTTTTTACTATGAAACCATGTTTTAAGAATCAAAATGATTATTAAGTACATTTTCATGCTTGCTAGATGCTTTGCTTGCTAACGATTTCGAAATAATTTTCAAAAAGCTATTACTTATAGCATGTATATGTATATGTATACGTCTATACCTGTATGTGGTATTTAAAAGTGTTTTCAAAACAGTCTTTGTGAGGCACGTATGAGGCGATCTAGAGTGTTTTTCCTAACTAGGCCCTGACCACCCTTTCTTTGTATGTCTACTGTTGGTTTTATTC
>CAODLS010216246.1:0-25861 GCA_948243855.1 Flueggea neowawraea | reverse complement strand
TTTGTTAATCCATCTCATTTGAAGAGGTACAACGATTTACTCGAACGAACTCTTGGAGTTTGACTCCAATGTCAACCCATATTAGCAATATCAAAGTTGGACATTGATAAATCTTTGAAGTCATTCAAGTCTGCTAGACCATTTCTAGCCACAAGTGTGACGCTCAAGCAATGTAAGAATGACAAGATTCACCTTCAAATACTTGGCATTATCACACCGAATATGAATGAACCATCCTCTTGAAGAATGTCTAAGGTCATACCTTGGACAATGAAACCATTGGTTTAAACCTTATAGATTTCATTTCCAAATTCTCTATTGAGAATTGGACAATAAAACTATTAGGTTAAACCTTATAGTTTTCTACTCCAAATTCTCTCACGAGAAAATGAGTCTCTACATTCATTAATGTAGGTCGATGTATAGACTAACAAATGACATTATTGTTAGAATAAATATTGAAGACAAACTTCAATATATTTACGACAAAAGTTAATGCAAGAAAGGTTTCAGCTTTTGTACAAAACAAATTCACATATGCCAAATCCTTAAACTCGCACTTTCGAATTATTTCTTGCATGCTCAACTTGTTCCTTCTTAGAACTAGTTGGTATTGAATGAAATTACGCCATAACTTCATTGTGAGGATCCTAAAATTTGAATTAACCATCTACTAACGACAAAATTCAATAGAGAACATTGAACAAGATAACTCTTCTCACTTGCGTGAGTTTGAGCAACATACCCTTAAAGATGCATTGTCTCACATATTATGCGCCTTTGGTAGTGAACATTTTACGCACAAAATTTTGGCATTGTTCATGTTCAAGGATTTACTCAAAAAATTTCGTCTAATCTCCACTTCTTAAGGACTTAAGGTTCTTAAACCTTTTTCCTTGCTTTTATATTTGAATTTCTCCAATAGAATAAGAAGCTATCGAATTCCTCACAATCTCACTTTTGAGATTAGCGTATGTTAGGTGCAACTCGATTTGCTCCTAACTTGTAGGAAAGAAGTAGAAAAAAAACTTTTGATCTTGTCTTTGATCAATTTATTGCCAATATCACTAGATATTTAATCATATAGGCATTATGCCTTTACTCATACGATTAGGATACTTGTAACAAGTATCAGTGTTGATGGTCAAAGACCACGAGCTTAGTTAGTGTCACTCCAATTAACTATTCATTAAATGCAATTTAAAAAATTATTGCACCTCGATACTTGTAAAAAAACAGCCAAAGTGATTTCATCATCCTTTTTACTTCAAGATGATGGACATAGTAGAATTTTCTTACTTCCACATCTATAAACATTACAGTCCATAAATATATTGAGTGATATACTCTTCCTCCTTGAATTCAGTCTTAACCAAGTTCAAAGGGCATGAACTTTTGCTCTCAGAGCACACGCTAGATTCTCATAATCTAAGGTTTATAATTGTTGCCGCCTAAGCTCAACATATGTGCTCTTATGGCTCGACATCAATAAATTTTACCGGCAGTGAATATCATAAATAGTATGACAAACAAAAAGACATAATTGCACAAAAGTAAGTCATAACAATACACATATATTTACTATCCAACCAAAATTAAACTAGCATAACATCTTATTATGCTTTGAATCGAAATGTACACTAGGTGCACATGTATCATCCCGGTTTTAATAATTAACTATACTATATTTAATCTATTGATAGCAAATAATGACTATTTGGATTCACTTTTAAAGTCCACTTTGACTTAAGGGAATCCATGTTAGTCATCTCAATTCTTTAGACAAACTCAATAATTGGACAATATATTCAACATATAAAATATTACATATTAAATTAAAGAAAATCAACATAACAATAAGTCAAAAAACAATAAACGAAATCAATATCATTTATTGAACCAACATAACATCCAAACAATCAATTTCAATGTTAATACACGTACATTAATATTGGCTAGCATTAACACACGAATAATGCTTAAATATCTCCAATATAATTCCAAACCCATATAGTATTAAGCTTATACCTACCAATTTGGATACATAATGGATCACAATGCAATATGTTAGAACAAAATTCAAAAGTAGTTGTACCAACTTTTCGAAGAATTCTATAAATAAAACGACCATAAAGTGAATCTACCACTTCTCATGATCTTTCTTCACGATCATAGTTTAATATTGGACATACTAATGTCAAAACGTTTTTATTTTCTAGAATCTCCAAGTATCTTTTCAAGATGCTTACGAAATCATGTTTCCATGAAATTCTAGTATGGACCAATACCTTTAACCAATATTGGTGATGAGAATAATAATATCTTATGAAACAAGCGAACCTTTATCAACTATGCACACTTATGCACAATTATTTTCTTCTCTTTACAACCTCCACAATACCAAAATACTCGTTTTAGGAGTCGTGCAAATTCTCCCTTAATTTGTAATTCCTTCGATACAACATGGTTTTACCTCATTTACATATTCGTAATAACTTACAAATAAAATGGGTATATACGCACTCGCGTATTCCCCAAATAATTGAAATCTCATTTCAATTATCTAAATGAGAACTATATTTGTATGTTTCTATAATCAATTATTTTGAAAACTAATTTTCAAAATAATTCTTGGCGGAAAACACATTTTCATAATTTTTACACCACTTTTAATATCCAAACAATTTGGAAAAAATAGTTTTGAAACTCAAAAAATTGTAAAAAATATGTCCAAAATTCTAGAAAAATCCAAATTTTAATTCTACAAAATTTTTTTATGAAATTTGGAGGTCTGGACAAGTGTCACGTGCCGACACGCGCCACTTGTCTATCCCAAGCGCGATCACGCGCCGAGCGTGCAAGACACACACGACTCCAGAATGCCGCCACGTGTCGCAGTTGAGTGGAGACATGTGTCACAATTTCATTGGTACAAAATATGATGACATGGATGACACATGTTGTGACACGAGGTCGTAGTACCACGTGTCATAGTGACTTGGATGCCACGTGGCAATAATGACACGTGTCAGATTATCATTAGTCCACATGGCATGTCTATTAAAAATTCTTCCAGAAGATTCCGCCACGTGTCGAATTTTGACTAGGCCACATGTCACATATGACATGTGTCAGGCAGTGATTGGTTGCCGACAATGGGTTCACATGGTCCAGGTGACACGTGTCGCTTGATGAGTGGTCTACGTCTCGATCAACTTTGACTGAATTATTGCTCCGCCAAGTGTCCCGTTCTGAGTGGACCGTGTGAACAAATCACAACTCACCACGTTGTCATTCTTATCAGATGAAAAATTCATCTGTAAGCTTCTTACTCAGTATTTTTCGATCAGGTCGATTTGACGACCTTCCCGATAGAATTTCAGAACGAAACTTGGACAACTAATGTTTTTGAGGTCGCTAATCTCAAATATTTTATCAAAATTTTAAAAATTCAACTTTCAGTTTTCAGCTCCGTACGGACTCGAACCAAAAACGTTATTCGGAACAGAAAGTCGAATACAATAAATTCACGGTAGATATTACAGACAGAGACCAACAAAAATTTTGAATCATAATCCAAAATTCATTCTCCACTCTGATACCACTGAAGAAATCTAGTTACCGGTTTAACAGATAAACAGTATATAATAGTAGGTTCGAGTTACATACCTCGATTCCTGCGGAAGCTCGACCCAACCAGCATCGTAAGACAAAGGTCATGATCGGTTCGATGTTGGTCTTGCGAGCAATTCATGGTCGGGTTGGCGACTGAAGTGCTAGTCTGTTTCGCAGCCTAGATGCCACGCGGATCGGGACTATCGACGAATGAGGAGCGAGTGGAGAAAGGAGAGAGGTGGCATGGTGGAAGAATAGCTCTCTTCTTCCTTTCCTCTCTCTCTCTCTCTCACACACATTTTTAGTGTATGAGATGGAAGAATGAATCTTCCATTTCCATTTTATAAGCCTTTAAAGGGCTTTGGGCCCAATGGGTTTAGCACATGGACCTTTTTTGTTCATCTCAATTTGGCTCGCCAATTGGTCTCGGTCCATCGTTCCGGTTCACACTTTGACCAACCGAGTTCAATTTATCCGTCATGGAATGACCACTTTTTCCAACATCATCAATTATAATTTTGTTTGTTTATCATGTTAGACTGCGTTATACGGCCTTTTCAAAATCTTCAAAAGACGATAATCACCACCTAATCCATTTGTTTGGTCTTTGGTGTTTACTACTTTTGAAAACGTTATTGAATAATAAATTTATACAATATTATTAATAATTTAAATCTTTTTTCCTCATAACCTAAAAGGCCTCTCCCAAAAATATATAATATATTGCGTTGACCTATGTCAGTTTGTTAGCAGCCCAATATTCTACAAGCTAACCATTATTTTTAAATATATTGACATCAAATATTTTGTATTCCTTTTTTTTTTGGTTAACCACATACATTGCATCGGATTATGCACGAGGAATAAATATTTTCTACAAAGATATACAGTTTGTATTCTTATTATTTCCCCTTAGAACTAATTTCCTTTATCTTCATTACATTCAAATTAATATTTACTCACGTTTTTTTATTTTTATTTTAGTTTTGAAGCATTAAAACAATATTCTCCTTTTATTAAATTAACAATTTGGATCTGTACTATGAATCTATTATTAGCACATTCCGGCCATTTTAATAATTTTCTTGCCGATCCAGAAAGAAATGTCCATAACGCATTAATTTTTTTTATCAAGGAAGAAAATTCCATAATTTGAATCCAAATAATAAATTTATTGTTACTATATAGTTAGAATAACTCACTTGGTAAATATTCGTAGACTTAAAGTGAAATATGAAAATTTTTAAAGATTTTTAAAATTATGTATATGGATTTTCCTATGTGAGACCACGACCTAAAACAATAATTATTCTAACTCGTATATATATATATTCAATCTATAGGTATCAGCTCAACGCTTGTAAACTTTTAATTATTTTAATATAACATGCGCATTTATAAGATATTAACAATTTGGTATTCAAAGTCAGTCCGTAAACAAATTATAAAATATAATCATATGAAATCATACTTTATTCACATTTTTATCGACTTTCTGAATCTAACAGTACAGTGATGTGAGATCTCCCATGGAAGTATTCTTAAAATAAAAAAGGAAATAAATTAGAGGCATTTGTTCTCTTCTAGCCTGGATATACATAATATACAGCTCCTCTTTAAGAACATTGCCTTTGATTAAGACTGATAATTTTTGATACGATAATACGACTTTATGAGATGACATGACACGACACGATATGACATAATTGACACAAATTCAATTTTTGTAATGTTTATATTTTATATAATGATTTATAATATATAAATGACATGATACGATAACACGAATTGACACTCTTACCTTTGATCTTAAATATATATGATGATATAGAATCTTATCCAATAAAAAGACACTAGCTAAGCATGCAAGATAGATAATGGATTCCTAATCACCTAAAAAAGAAAACAATTCTTTTATTAGAATATGATGTGGGAAACAACAACTTGGATTTATTTTATTTATCTGATAATCTATCAGATGCCCGCCAAGAAAGTCAACTTAAGAAGTGGATTTACGTTTGAAACAGAGTTAGAATATTTTTTTTTATTTTTCTAAATGATATTTCTGCTTTAAAAATGTTTTACTCTGCAATAATTTAAAGATATTTACTTCTATCACAAGACTCAGCTCATCAACTATGATAATACTTCACCTAAATAGAGAGTTTATGGTCCTTTAACAATAAGTTGAAACTATTTGTAATCCTTCATTTAGTTGATCAAACAAAATGGTAAAATAATTGACACATGATTTTGAATATAGTTTGTGGATATCAGGTCATTAAAAAAAGTACACTTTAAAACCCGTGAAAAAAATTAATGAAAAGAGTTTTTAGAAGTTGATGTGCAGCTAATACTACATTAGCTCACATTAGCTACATTCATTTATTATAGTTAATTTTAACATTAATCTAGTCATCTAAATATTAGTCGTTGTTTGATTCAAATGCTTTATTTTCAAAAAAGTAAGATTTAAGGAGCTTATGTACTGAGTTCTCCTACAGTAACCTACTTCTTGCTAAATTAAAGAAAAGAATTGATCAAAATTTCATTAACTTTGTACTTTTTTTAACCAAACATTACATTTTTTTATCACTTTCAAATGCACTTCCTTAGCGCACTTCCTCAATACCAAACAAACAGTAAAAAAAGTCTCAATTAATTGTTCGAAGATCTTTTAATAAAGGAAGTATTAGTCATATTTTTTTCATCAATAATTTACGTGTGTTAAAATTTTAGGTTAACATAATATCAAATCTTTATAATTAAATGGTCTTAAATACTTCTCATAATAAATAAGAACATTTAATGTGGTATGTTATTATATTCAATTTTTATTTTTAACTATTTTAGTCCACGTCCGTTTTACAATCCATATTATTAGGCTCCAAAATGTCTCGGAGTTGGTCCAAGAGAATTTTGTTCTTTAAATAGCTCCAACATGCGATCTTGCCCATCTCCGTCAAGCCAACCATATTCATTGCCGGCATTTGAGCTATTATTTTAATTTTATTATATTTAATTAATGGAGAAACGATTTTGATAGAAAAAAAAAAAAAGAAAAAAGAAATGACCCATGTATGGATAGCATGTGCTACCCTAAGTTCCAACTACTGAAACTGACTTTAGAAATACGTACACAGGCGCTCTTTCTTTGAAGAAACTGTGAGAAATATTATTGAAAACGAATAATTCCAACATTAAGTTACAAATTAACATAAATTTGGCTTTTATACTAAGCACATGAGATAGAGTTCTAAGCTAGATAAAACAAAACTGTAGACACACATCTACGACTTTCTTGGTGTTGAAGCATTATCCTTTACATCCTCGCTAAAGCTTGGAGGTCTCTGAACTCTAAGCTTGCTACGATTGTCGAGAAATTGAGCATTGGGCACTGGTTTGATCAGCACATCTGCAATTTGAGCAACAATGGACAAATGTCGAACATGTAATTTTGTTTGCTCACCATATCACAATAAAAATCGATCCTTAGATGCTTTGATCGTGAATGGAACACTAGGTTTGCTAAAGATAAGTTGTCAAGACATTATCACACCACAATACATTTGGTAATCGACATGGAAATTACAGTTTAATAAGCACTGGTGAAAACCTTTGGCTACAAGACAGGATTTGTGACGTGCAATCAAGCCTTCTAAGTTCGTTTAATTCTATAAACCCATTTACACCCTATCACATTTGGAGCACAATTGCGTTGTACAAGAGTCCACATGCTATTCTCGAGCAAAGCATTTATTTCTTCTCCCATGGAATCTTGCCAAATTTTGGACTTGCAGGCTGGGGTATGTGATATGAGTTCAGTGTTGAGGTCGAAAGTGGAAGTAGGTGGAGCTACTGCTGAGTTAAATGCTCTGCTTTAAGGCTATTTACATTTGACTGAGTGATAAGAAAATGTCTTTCTCGTTATGTATTTTATGGTACATACCATAAACATAAGAACAAAACCCCAAACCACACAAAACAGTGGAAATAATCTTACCCTTCAAACTGATCCTTATAAACCAAGACCCCACTCAATACGTTCATACCCAAAAGTGTTGTCATGCAAATTCCCATATTAACGATGTCGTTAAGAACACTAACCATGTTGTCCCCGTAAAACATAGTGGCCACATTACCATGTTCCCAAACATTGTCACCCAATAAACCCTTTCCATCCTCACCGTTGCCAATCATTGGAAGTTGAAGCATGCATCTTTTGAGTCACTTTTCTTTTTCTTCTGCTAGTGAAATGTCTGACCTTGTAAAGTCTAAATATTGCAATACATCAACTATGCTCTGGAAGAACATTTGATCTTCAAAGGCTAAATGCGAAACAAATTCGGGTTTTTTTTTCTGAGGTTTTGTTATATGTGTTCCAACGAGAGTGGCATTTGAGAGACCAAATTTATGGAGAAGATCATTTATATATTTGGTCTGAGTCAAATAAAATCCTACTTGACTTTGGCATACTTTGATTCCCAGAAAGTAATTAAGGCGACCGAGACTATCCAAAGGAAATTGAGCCTTTAATTTTGAAATCATTTCTACAATCAACAAATCATTAGTGCCCGTCAAAATTAAATCATTTTGACGGGCATTTATTTATTCTCCTGTGGAATCTTCCAAAATTTTGGACTTGCAGGCTGGGGTATGTGATATGAGTGCAGTGTTGAGGTCGACAGTGGAAGTAGGTAGAGCTACTGTTGAGTTAAATGCTCGACTTTAAGGCTATTTATATTTGAATGAGTGATAATGAATGTCTTTCTCGTTATGTATTTTAAGGTACATACCATAAACATAAGAACAAAAGCCCAAACCACACAAACAGTGGAAATAATCTTACCCTTCAAACGGGTCCTTATAAACCAAGACCCCACTCAACACGTTCATACACAAAAGTGTTGTCATGCAAATTCTCATATTAACGATGCCGTTAAGAACACTAACCATGTTTTCCCCGTAAAACATAGTGGCCACATCACTATGTTCCCAAACACTGTCACCCAATAAACCCTTTCTCCTTTATCAAACATATGACTCTCTCTTCTCATCTCCATAAGCCCACTTTGTCAGCTCCCATCCTTGTCGTTGCCAATCATTGGAAGTTGGAGCATGCATCTTTTGAGCCACTTTGTTTACTGCTAGTGGAATGTCTGACCTTATAAAAACTAAATATTGCAATCCATCAACTATGCTCTAGAAAAACATTTGATCTTTAAATTCTGAATGCGAATAGAATCGGGCTCTTTCCAAGACTTTTCTATAGGTGTTGCAGCGGAAGTGGCATTTGAGAGACCAAATTTGTGGAGAAGATCATTTATGTATTTTGTCTGAGTCAAATAAAATCCTCCCTGACTTCAACATAATTTGATTCCCAAAAAGTAATTAAGGCGACCAAGACTCGCTAAAGGAAATTGAGCTTTTAATTTTTTAATCATTTCTACAATAAAAAAATGTTAGTGTCCGTCAAGATTAAATCATCAACATAGATGAGGTAATGAAGCGTGTCATTTCCATGGTTATAAATGAACAAATATGTGTCAGCCTTATACACATTGAATCTAAGATCAGTAAGAGTAGTAGTTACCTAATGAAACCATTGTTATGGGGATTGCTTCAATTTATTGACATATTTCTTCAAAGCACAAACATGATCAAAATATTGTGGGTCAATGAACCCTTAAGGTTGTTCCATAAACACAGGCTGGTAAGCACTCCATAAAGGAATGCATTAGACATATCAACCTGTTTGATCTGTCATGAGTGTGAGACTGCTAGAGTAAGAAGCAACCAGATTGTAGTGATTTTAGCAAAAGGACTGAAGGTATTAGCATAATCAAAGTCCGAGCATTGGTGAAAACCTTTGGCTACAAGACAGGATTTGCGATGTGCATAAGTTGCGTTTAATTCTATAAACCCATTTACATCCTATCACATTCGGAGCACAAGAGTGTGGCATAAGAGTCCACATGTTATTCTGGAGAAAGGTATTTATTTCTTCTCCCGTGGAATCTCGCAAAATTTTGGACTTGGAGGCTAGGGTATGTGATATGGGTTCAGTGTTGAGTTCGGAAGTGGAGGTAGGTGGAGCTCATGTCGAGTTAAATATTCGGGTTTAAGGCTATTTGTTTTCGACCGAATGATCTTGTAATATCTTTCTCATTCGTCATTTTAAGGTACATCCCATAAACATAAGAACAAAACCCCAACCACACAAAATAGTGGAAATAACCTTAACCCTTAAAAACTCGTCCTTATAAATAAAAACTCCAGTCAACACGTTCATACCTAAAAGTGTTGTCATGCAAATTCCCCAATATATAATATCGTTAAGAACACTAACCCTTTTGTCCTCATAAAACATAGTTGCCACATCACCATGTTGCCAAACACTGTTACCCAATAAACCCTCTCTCCTTTTATCGAACACATGAATCTCTCTTCTCATCTCCATGAACCCACTTTGTCAGCTCACATCCTCGCCGTTGCCAATCACTGAAAGTTGAAGCATGCATCTTTTGAGCCATTTTTTTTACTGCTAGTGAAATGTCTGACCTTGTAAAATATAATTATTGCAATCGATCAACCATGCTCCGAAAGAACATTTGATCTCTAAAAGGCTAAATGAGAAACAAATTCGGGCTTTTTTCGAGGTTTTGTTATAGGTGTTAAAGCTAGACTGACATTTGAGAGACCAAATTTGTAGAGCAGATCATTTATGAATTTGATCTAAGTCAAATAAAATCCTCACTGACTTCGGCATACTTCAATTCCAAGAAATTAATTAAGGTGACCGAGACACTTCAAAGGAAATCGAGCCTTTAATTTTGAAATTATTTATACAATGAACAAATGATTAGTGCCCGTTAAGATTAAATCATCAACATAGATAAGGAAATAAATCCTGTCATTTCCATGGTTATTAATGAATAAAGATGTGTCAACCTTAGACCCATTAAATCCAAGATCAATAAGAGAAGTAGTTAGATAATGAAACCATTGTCGTGGGGCTTACTTCAAGCCACTTATAAATTTCTTCAAAGCACAAACATGATCAAAATATGGTGGGCCAATGAACCTTTGTGGTTGTTCCATAAACACAGGTTGAGATGCACACCATAAAGGAATACATTAGACACATTGATCTATTTGATCTGCCATGATAGTAAGACACCTATGGAATTTCGCCAAATTTTGGACTTAAAGACTTAGGTATATGATATGGGTTCAGTGTTGATGTCGGAAGTGGAAGTCGGTGGAGCTACTATTTAGTTAAATGTCCAGGGTTTAAAGCTATTTGCTTTCGATCGAGTGATCTTGTAATATCTTTCTCGTTCTTCATTTTAAGGTACTTATCATAAACATAAGAACATAATTCCTAACCATACAAAATAGTGGAAATAACCTTAACCCCTCCAAAATTGTCCCCATAAACCAAGACCCTACCCAATATGTTCATACCCAAAAGTGTTGCCACACAAATTCCCCTATTAATGATGTCGTTAAGAACACTAACCCTACTATCACCATAAAACATAGTTGCCACATCACCATGTTCCCAAACATTGTCACCCAATAAACCCTTTTCTCCTTTATCAAACACCTGACTCTCTCTTCTCATCTCTATGAACCCACTTTGTCAGCTCCCATCCTCGCCGTCACCAAAACCACCATTGCCACCTCCATCACCAAATACACTTCCATCACCATTCCGTAGCATTAAACCTTCCTATATACTACATCCATTATGGGTAAATACAAAGCAAATAACAAGTTGACACCCATAGTTGAATGAACTTTTTGAAGTATTTAGCATTGTGAGTACTTTAGGCCTGTCATAGTATCAGAGTCACTTCTGGTGCAATGGATCGGAGCGGTGCCCAAACATGAGTTCCCCTATGCCCATTAATTGTTCAGTCTGGTTCAGATTGAACAACTACTAGGCTTGGGATTGTGTTAAGAATCCCACATCTCCTAGTTGAGTTGGTGATGTATCATACAATTACATATACAATTAAGAAAGATTAAGCACAATTTTGCCTTACAACTTAGTGTTTATTGGTTAATTTATACATATTATATGATTTGTGTAGGTCGGAATCAATGTGAATGAAATTGGAGTGAAAATGCAGAAGATGGAAATGCAGTGTGAAAATCTTAAGGAACCAAGAATGCTAAGAAGCAGTAGGAAATCACGGTCATGAAGCTGGCTGTGATCCACTGTTAGCTAGCCCGTGAACCAGTCATCGGTTAGACTCATGGCCCTGACTCAAAACCAACCAAGATTGTGAACCAATCATGAAAAGCTTCTCACGGGCGTGAAAGAAGACTGTGAGCCAGTCACAGGCAGATTATCACGAGCATGAAAAGAGACTGTGGGCCAGTCATGGGCAGCTTCTCACGGGCGTGAAAAGAGACCGTGAGGTAGTCAAAGTGAGGAGAGAGAGAGGACATAAATTCAAAAGGTAGGGACCAAAGGGGCATTTTTGGAAGATTTTTTTTGCAGGGTTTTCTTTTGTAATGTAAGGGATATAAAGACCATTTTATGACTCATTTTCAAACACATGACGTCAGAGCATTTAACAATCTATATAGTCTTTCTTTATCAAGAACATATTTATTACGTTTTGAAGGGAAGAAAAATGGGGAATCAACACCAATCAAAGTTTCCTTGTTTGGGCATTGTTCAACAAGGTTTCTTGAGTTTATTTCTTCTCATTTTTCTAATCTTGTATTGAATACTATGTTTTCTATTAATGGATATTGGTTTTTGTGTTTTGATTTCATTATGCTAGCTTAAATATTTAGTTGGGCTGTAGAGATGTAGGCTACGAATGATGATGTTGCATTGCTATTTAATAGGAGTTGTGCTTTATTTTGTATATCTATTTGTTGTTGGTTTATTGACTTGTTTTAAATGATTATAACCTGGATTGGCTATCTAGGTTATAGTTTTAGTAAGCCTAATTGAAGAATATAGATATGAAGGTTGGGTGAGGCTACAAGCAATGAATTTGTGAGTGTTAGGATGGAGATATCCAATGGCAAAGTGTTCGATAAAATTCCTTAGATGCTTAATGACCCTAATTTCATTAAGTGAGACCGATAAGACCCTCTTAATAGATGTAGTGATGGTTCATTGACCTTGAGAAAGGTTTTAAACTACAATTGTGGAGAGAATACCCAATCCTTAAACCCATTTCATTATCTTAGCAAAAATTAGAGTCCTTAGCGGAAATCTTGAAACCCCAACACCTTTCTCTTATTGATTTCTCCATTTTAAACTCTAGTTTTCGATTCTTGCTTTGTGTTTTTTCATAATTACTCAAAAAATCCAAAAATCAATCATGTGTTTTATTGTTTTATTTTATTTTTCAATCACAATTAATTCACGTTCTCCGAGGATTCAATACTTGAGAAATACTTGAATGTTAAAACTACATTGATTGTTGTGCACTCGCAAGAAGCCGATCAAGTTTGGTCTCATGGGTTTATACTTAAGTGATAGTCCCATATTGCTTTAGCACCAAGAAAGTCCTAGATGTGTGTCTATAGTTCAGTTTTATCTAGCTTAGGACTCTATCTCATGTGCTTAGTATTAAAGCCAAGTTTATATTAATTTGTAACTTAATGTGAAACTATTCCTTTTAATAATATTGCTCACAATTTCTTTATTACTTGGATTGGGATGATGAGGTGGTTGAGGTCGGGTTTGACTTGGAAGGCAAATTGGATGAGGATAAGGAAGAGTGATGAGATTTGTTTACAAGATAAGAAGTGAGGTCAACAGAATAAGGTACGGGTGGGATTGAGGCATATTTTCTTGGAGGTGGTTGAGATGATCATGGAATTGGATTACATGAGGTCGTAAGTGGTGATGAGATAGACATGGTAGATTTGAATGGAAAATATGTTTCATCAGACCAAATATGCCTAGACACATAAACCTTTTGAGTTTCAAGATCAAGACAACGATACCTTTTGTGGAGCCTACCATATCATACAAAGAAACACATCTTGGAATGAAATTCAAGTTTGTTGGACGAATACAGACGTAGCCATGAGAAGCAACAATAGCCGAATGCACAAAGGAAGTCATAGTTAGATTTTTGAATTAGCAACGTTTTCATATGGAATGACATTTTGAAAAATTGTCACGAAAAAGGGGATTAATGGTATACACTGTAACAACAAAGGCATAGTCCCAAAATTTTGTAGGAATTGATTGGTGATTCAACGTGGCACGACCCATGTCAGTACGGTGACGATGATTTCTTTAGGCATAACCATTCTTCTCGGGTGTGTGTGGGCACAAACCGCACTGTGTAATACCATTTTTAGTTAAATAAGTTGTTAACTCTTGAAATTCACCTCCCCAATAAGCTTGAAAGTAGGGCTGTTAATTTCTGACACGACTTTATGAGACGACACGAACGACACGACATGACACGATTGACACGAATTCAATTTTTGTAATGTTTATGTCTTGTATAATGATTTGTGATATATAAATAACATGACACGATTACGACACGATAATACAAATTGACACCCCTACTTGAAAGGATTTGATTAAACAATCAAAAAATATTTCGACTACATGACCTCTGGAGCAAAAGTAAGCGTGGATAAATCCAAGATATATTTTTCCAAGAATGTTTCTGTTATTTTGGCCCATCATATCAATACTCAATGCCAATTTGAGAAAGTTCCATCTTTGGGAAAATACCTTGGGGTTCCTATTCTACAAGGAAGGATCTCCAAAGCCACCTATGTTTATTTACTTGATAAACTAAATCAAAAACTGAATGGTTGGGCAACAAGCCAATTGAGCTTCGTAGGGCGCCTTGCCCTCATTAATTACGTGCTTTACTCGATTCCTATGTATGTCATGCAAACCACAGTTTTACCTGCTCGTCTTTGTGATGAAATTGATAAAGTGATTCAAAAATTCTTATGGGGCTATCGTGATAATGAGTGAAAACTACATCACATCAACTGACAGAAGGTTTGTAGTCCCAAGTGGGAAGGTGGTTTAGGTTTGAAGCCAGCTCGGCTTATCAACCAGGCTTTCATTACAAAGTTGGGTTGGAGGCTTCTGAAGAATCCCCAGGTTTTATGGTCTCAGATTCTACGTTCTAAATATATTCAAGGGGAGCACCTGGATTTTGATAAATCCTGGAGTTATAACCTTTCGCCTTTATGGTCAGGTATGCTAAAGAATGTTGAGATTATAAAGAATAACTGTATGAGATCTATAAGGGATGGTAGTTACACCAAATTTAGGCCTGATAGTTGGGTAGATATTGTGGGTCCTCTTGAGTACTTGGCTGTGACTTCCCTCACTTCATATTTGCTTACGAAGACGGTTGTAGAGATGTTTGATTCTGGTTAATGGTCAAGAGAGTTTTTGTCTCTCTTTTTTTGCCTACTAAGGTTGTTGATTTGGTTTTGATCATGCATCCACCGGTTCAAGAAGGCCATGCAAATGTGTTGGTCTGGAAGGGAACGAGTTCGTGTGATTTTACATTAAATTCAACTGTTTAGTATTTGCAAGAAAGAAGTAGAAATTTAAATCTTTCAATCTCAGATTTGTGCTAGAGTACACTTTGGAAATGGAAGGGTCCAGTCAGAGCAAGAACTTGTTTGTGGCTGGCTTTACATGGGAGATTACTTACTAATTCACAACAGATGTTGCGTAACTTAAGTAGATCGACGACTTGTACCAGATGTCAATCTGAGGTAGAAACTATTCTACATGCTCTTAGGGACTGTCTGGTGTCTCGTCAATAGTGGCTCCGCTTGATTCCGGCTCAGCTTCGTGCCTCCTTTACTTTAAATCTACGAGATTGGCTTTCTTCTAATCTGGACAGTAGAATAACTCATGTTAGCAAAGTTGGTTGGTCTTTATTGTTTGGCATTCGAGTGTGGCGGTTGTGGAATATCCGTAATGGAGAGGTGGTGGTAGGTGGTGTAAGACCTAGACAAGTGGTTAGGAGCTGTATTAGCATTTCCTATAATCATCTTTTTGCATCTAAACTGGTGACCAATTATAATATGAGGCAAAATCCATCTTGCACTAACTCACAATCTTTTGAGGGTCGACTTTGTATTAGTGTGGATGCCTTTGTTTCTTTCCACAATAATGCTTCGACAGTTGGCGTTATTGCTAGAGATTATTCGAGATATGTTGTTAAGTACATGACCGTGAGGTTATGATTCACATCTCCATTAGTTGTTGAACTGAATGCTATTTTGCATGACCTTGTTATGATTACTGATACTGGATGGAAGGATGTTGCATTCGAATCAGATTCGAAGCTAGCAGTGGACATTTTTAACTCCGTTTCCATTTGGCATGGTCACCACCAATCTCTTGTTTTAAAGATTCGTCAACTTTTAAATTCTTCTAATTCCCATCTTAGTCACCTATCCAAAGATGACAATTTTTGAGCTGACTGGGTTGCCAAAAATGGCTTGTCTCAGTCTTTTGGTACCCATGACTTTATGTTTGTTCCATGTATTCTCCTTAATTTATTGTACTTTGATAAGATTTGCTTTTGTAACCACGGTATTCTTTCGCCACATGTGAAGGCTATTAATAATACCTAATGAAGTACCACCATCTTTCATTAAAAAAAACTTAATAAAATAATTCAAGACCTCATATTTGAATTTAACAAAGTAAATCCAAATGTATTTGCATAAATGGTCAAAAAACAGAACATAATAATTGTAGCCTAATGTATATGAAATCGGGCTTGGTCCTCACAAGTCAAAACAAAGTAATTCTAAAGGAGCACTAGCTTGATAAGTAGATGGAACAAACAACAATTTATGAGACAAGTGGAGGCAATAGGCTTGACATAAAAGATTCAGACTTGAGAGATGTTGCTTGAATGTTAGAGTGACTTAGAACTTGACTAACGTCTTGAACAATGCATGTCCAAAGCACGTAGGCTAGGTGTCTAGACTCGAAGAGAACACATGTGGTTGACGAAAGAGAAAGACGAGACATATCGAACAACATGAAGTGAATATAGACCATAACTAATTAAGCCTTTGTACCGAACTATCTGAGATGGAATTTCCTTAATCAAAAAATAAGATGGAAAAAATTCAACAAAAATGTTGTTAGTTTTTTTGTGAAGGAATGAACAAACAAAAGATTTCTACACGAGAATGAAACATGGAGGACATTAGAGAGATTATAAGAACGACCATGGCTATCAAGATTAGTAGAACCAACATAAGATATAGGTAAAGAAGTACCATCACTTATCGTAGTTTCCTCTGGTCCACAGTATTCAAAGATCTAGGATTGATTTGATGGTGAGGTAGAGGCGACAAGATATGTTATTGGTGGCAACTATAAATTCCAAGGGGAAGGACACTAACGACTGAAATGACCAAATCCCTTGGAAGTGAGACATTGTGGTGTTGTCAACTGAGCAATAGATGATGTCATTAGTGTGTACGGATGAGGAGAAGAATTGAAATAGTATGGAGTTCTACCTCATCCACATCCTCGACCTTGGCTAAAAATGGTGGAACGACCACAATCCGGACAACGTCTCTAACTGAGTACAAGGAAGATGGTGGTTCATTAGAGATATTCAATGATTCGGCTTTTAGTTGCATCTATTCACTCAGAAACAACCTAAAGAGATCATTATAGGACACAAGCTCTAAGCGTGCCTCAATAATTCGAATAAAGGGTCTGTAAGTGGGTCCAAGGACATTGACTATAGCATCGACAAGGCCATCTTTAGATATTGGACTCCAAAGTGCTGGCAGTTGATCAAAAATGGTATTTGCCTGCTATTGAACATTGCAATATCATTGTTTTTTTTGTTTTAGACTATGAAGTTGATTCTTGAGCTGGCGAATCTGCATTTTGGAACCAGATGCATATACATTAGTGAGGCATTGCCAGGCCTATCTGACAGTAGTTATTCCAACAACTTGAATGAGTACTCCTTCAAATAGTGAATTTAGCAATCCATCCTAGAACAATCTGGTCCTTATAGATCTAATCATGATAAGTTGAGTTCGATTGATTGTGGTGTTACAGTACTATTCGCATGGCCTATAAGACCATATCCACGAAGGAAGAGTATTATCTAGAGTAAAAAATCTGATCACTTGATTTTGGTGGTGAGTTAGTTTTAAAGGTTGGGAATTTTTGTTGAAAAAATGGATATGAGTCATGTAATATCCGGTATTTTTGAATTAATTTTGATTATTTTTTAATTAATTTAAAAAGTAATTTTTAATGTTGAAAAATTAAAATTTATGTTTTAAAGGTTAATTAGATGATTAATGAAGCTTTGGAGTGATTAGAGTTGATTAATTAAGTGAAAATTGTTGAATAATTGAAAATAAAATTGGATGAAAAGAATTGAAGGTGACTGGTCGTTCCTGTGCTAATAGAAAGTGACATGTCGTTTAGTATAGAGGGAGCTTTCGTCTGCATCGTTTGGTGATCGTCAGCGTCTGTGGAGAAGAGGAGGCCTCTTGAAACGACGCGCCATTTGGCCTGGTAGAAGCTGTCGTTCGTATATTCCCGTGTCGTCCGGTCTCCTGGCAGCCCACTTATTCCTGAAACGACGCCGTTTCACTTGTGTCCCTCAAGTCAACACAACCCATGTTTCTTCCAACAACTCTGATTTTCTTCTGAGTTTGCACGATTTTTTTGCTGCCTATATCAACTTGTTTTCTCTCTTTTCTTCTTCATTTATTCCCGTCTGCACTTATACTTCATTTTATGTCCATTGTCGTGCTTTGTTTCCATCAAATAAGGTAAGAATACCTTGGCTCAATCTCCTTCATGCTCTATTGATTTAAGCTTGAGTTTTTCTATCATTTTTCGTTTTTTTTGCTGAAAGTTTGGGAGATGTTGCCTCAGTTTAAACACTTCTGGACATGTTCTAGGTAGATTTTATAGTTGCTCTTGGTTAGTTTTTGGTGGATTAAGATGGTAGAATTTGAGGCTAGGTTGAAGGTGAGTTTCGGGTGAGTTTTGTTTGAAACATGGTTGGTTCAAATCTGGACTTTTGTTGAACGGTTGAGTGGCTCAAGGTTTCTGGAAAAATTTATTGAGGATGAGGAATGATTTCTGAGTTTGTGGATGAATGAGGAGTGATTTTGTCGGATGAAAAATTGGAATTTTGAGTTCAAATGGTTTTTGGGTTGTTGGTTTCGTTTCTGGAGATTAAGAACAAAAGGAAGGATTGTGATTGGTTGAAAGTGAGGACCAAAGTTGATATTTGCCAAGTGGGGGGGGTGAGTATTGAATTCTGAAGACTTTGGGCAAAAAGTGTAATTTTAAGGAATTAAAGTCAAATATGCAATTTTAAGAAATTGGGGGATTTAAATATAAATTTAGAATACTTTGAGGACCAAGTAATAAATTCTGAAAAGTTTGGAGACTAACCCATAATTTTCCGAGGTTTAGGGACTAAATAGTAGTTTTACATAGGTCGTGGACTATACTCTAATTTTACGTAGATTTCGGAATTTGGGTCCAAAGTGATAGATTATCATTCAATATGAATTTTTTGGACTTTGAGAGTTTGCATCTGCATTTGCATAACATGCATTTGGTATTGTCATAGTATCGCATTTTGACTTGTCTTTGATATATCTATTGATATATATAATTGTTTGTTCAGCTTCTTGTTCCTGTCAGCGAGACCAGCCACCGACGAGTGGGGCTTGACTGAAGTGTTGCGCTTTGATTTCCAGATGAGTGAATAGCAGTTTTAGACATATAAGTTGTGTCTCGAAACTTCTATTATTGTTTTTGTTGTGCTGGACATATAATTGAAAATAGACTAATCTAAGGATTGACTAATTAATAAACTGATTATGTGTTTATTAATCAGTTTTACGTTTTGAAACTAATATATATGTATTATTTATCATTTTACGAATTTGATGTTAATTGCATGCTTTTATTTATACTATGTAATAGTATAACATGATTTTGGTTTTTTTCTAATATGGAGCACCCGCGCTACGGGTAGTAGTAGCCTTTGGTATATCAATGCGTTGAGAAATCCCAACTACCAGGGATACCGATAGCCATGTATTCTGATCCAACACATGATATAATAGTGATTAGTAGCGGAGTTCGTATCACGATATTCTAGTGCTGTATGCACACATTCGACATGGTCCCATATTCACGATATATGTTTTGACATTGAAATTGTATTTGATATGTTTTCGTGCATGCTGTTTGCTTTACTTGCGAACATTTTAGAAAGTGATTTTTGAACGCTACTAGGTATTAGTGTGTATATATATGTATTTATTCATATCTTTATCTACCTATATATTGCATGTGATAGTTTTGAACTGGTTTCAAAACAGCATTTGTGAGGCACATATAAGGTGGTCTGGAGTGTTATTTCTCACTGGGCCCTGACCCCCTTTATTTCTCTGTCTATATTGATTTCTATATCTCAGATTCACTAATTTTGGCTTCGACAACCGTTCCGTATCCTAATTTCTAGTGAGGCGTCTCTTGGTTAGTGATGTCTTTTTTTCGGGCTCTCCTTTTGTATTGTTAGAGTTTCACACTGGAATGTTGTAGGATTATGCATTTGCTATTTGTATTTTTATATTCGATAACCTAATTTTATACTTATAGTATATTTTGGATATATTAAACATTTTGTTTATATCATTTATTTTACTACATATGTGTTAAACAATAAATATTTTCGTTAAACGTTTTTAAATAATAATTAAACGTCTTGGGGGCTTCCACAAACAGTTTGTCTTGTACGCCGGTCTCAGCCCGATTTTGGGTCGTGACAGGTTGGGCAGATGTGAGTTGAGTAATGGAGATGATGTTTTTTGAGTCAGATTTCTTAATGGATTAGGAGGTAGTTAGACCATGATGGCTCTGGATACCATGAAGAAACTGGGAGCAATATTATTGAAAGGAATTGTTGCGGCATTAAGTTACAAATTAACATAAACTTGACTTTTGTACTAAGCACATGAGATAGAGCCCTAAGCTAGATAGAACTTAACTGCAGACACAAATCTATGACTTTGTCGATGCTGAAGCATTATCCTTTACATTCTTTATCTTTGAGGTTGAATTGATAGTTGATAGTGATAATTTTAGAACCATTGAGTTATTATTCTTGTTGTAATTATGGGTATTTTACCCCCTAAAAATCTTTAACTTGTTGTATCTCCAAATTAATAGTTAGTCGAAATTCACTACCCACGACCTTCTTCCATGTGTTGAACTGACTTCCAGGAGTTGTCCATTACAATTCTTTTGAGAAGTCATGATGCTTGTAATTTATTCATCCAGATGCAAAGAGTATTCTAGAGTAGCCGAGTAAGGAAGCTTAAAGTCATGATACAATCTGAGAACATAAATAGAAAAATCTAAATTCTACTTATAAAAAAACCTTGGAAACCGTTATACATTCTAGAAAAGAGGAAGTTAAAAGAGCTTCTATTAACTCAAGCATAACATTTCACTCAAAAGCTTTAATGGCAACGTCAACGTCTTTCTTATTATAGGTGAAAATTCTAAATTGGGTACTGAACTCCCAAACGAAGTATGCCTCTTGATCATGAATTTCATTCATGAATTTGGAAGAGGATATTATAATCAAATTTCTTTTCTCAATTAAAGAGTTTGATTCTATCTCTTGCATTGCATTGTCTTGATCATCTATGTGCAAACTCCATTTGGGCTCCATTCTTTTAAACTTCCTTTTTGGCGCCTTCGAACTCATATTTGGATATGATCGTGAAGCATTCTTCTGATTTGAGCTAAGTTTCTGTATTGCAAAATATGAAATGCATGTTTCTATTGGGAATATCAATATTAATTGTTGAAGGAGCATGAGTTTGTTGTCTGTATGTTGTATCTCAGCATTGCTCGTCTCATTCAATGTTAGGATTTTAGCAAGCAATATACTACAAAGGTATAGAATGCTTTCTTAAAAGCGATATTTGCCCTCGTTCCTCAAGTTACAATGTGAGGATTTTGCGCAAATAGCTTTTGTCTAAGGCGTGTCATATCCACTAAAGCTGTTTGCACAAAACCCCACATTTATGTGTCCTTAAAACTTAAATAATTAATCTTCTGACTTAATTCTATATTTATAGAGGTCTCGATGGTAGTTACAATGGTGGAGAAACATAATTTTTTTATTGAAGTGACACAACTCTACAGTAAAAAATACGACCCTTACAATGAATAGACACAACTCTTTATTGAATAGATGCAACCTTTCACCAAAAGCTAACTATAAACACAACTCTTCATTGTCGTATGTCTCTTCAATGAATTGACGTAAGACATAATTGTTCATTGAAAATATGCAACTTTTCACCAAAAACTAACTATATTGTATTCTTTTGATTTTATTAATTTGATTTATTTTGAACAACAAATTTTCAACATTCAAATCATGAGGATTAGGTCGGTCCAGGCTGCAGTGCTGAC
Organism: Flueggea neowawraea; assembly: GCA_948243855.1. Classification (NCBI taxonomy): domain Eukaryota; kingdom Viridiplantae; phylum Streptophyta; class Magnoliopsida; order Malpighiales; family Phyllanthaceae; genus Flueggea; species Flueggea neowawraea. The sequence continues at coordinate 3,753 of CAODLS010216246.1, read as the reverse complement.
CAGCTTCTTTGGTGTTAGAATGAATGGTTTTAGACGCCTTGGAGTGCTTGATGATCAAGAAGCCATGGTTAAATATGCCTTTGAGAAGAATAAGGAGATCTAGCTAATTAACTGGAGTTCTGAGTTTCAAATTGTTGATATTCTGACTAAAGCTTTACCAAAAACTAGATTTGGGATGCTTGGAGAGATGATGATTAGTTTAATAAACTCATATTGAGCATGTAGTCGAACCAAAAGCTATTATAAGTTTCAACTTGTTTCACAAATTCAACCAAATATTAGATCTTATGTGAATATGCTTGTATGTTTATAGGCACGATCAATTAGTGCAAATTTACACTTTAGTTGCACTATAGTTGATGTGACTCAAATATTAAATATTATTCCAAACATAAACATATTCTACATAATTTAGTTTACATATATAAACACACAAAGAAATATAAATGAGCCTACAAACGAACTTATTCTTGAACACACAAACGAGCTTGTTTGCGAGCTTTTGATTGTTCAAACTCGACTCATTTATTAATTGAAGCTTAAAATCTTGCTTAAATTCGGCTCGTTAATAGTTACGAACGAGCTTTTATCGAGTCGAACGACAAACCGTTTGTGAGCAGCTCGACTCATTTGCAGTACTAACTACAAGTACATACACGTTAACAAATTTCTCACGCAAGTCACACTTGTGTATTCCTCTCTCTCTCTCTCTCTCTCTCTCTCTCATGATCATGCAATTGGCCATTCTAAGTTCTTAAGCGTTGCGCTTTTAGCAAGTTCAAGGGGTTAATATGTGCATTTGCCAAATTCAGCAGACCCAATGCAAGAAGTATGAAAGTTCAGGGGAGTATGAATGCATTTGACCATTTTTATTTATTAGTAGTAGCCGAAGTAAGCAATTGACGACAAGTAGGCATAGGTATGGGCCAGGGCCCGTCCCTAAAACTTCAGCCCGGTCGACCGGGCTAAAGGTCTAGCCTAGGCTCGTCCATCCAAAAGGGCGGGCCACCCTGGCCCACGGGTCTATTATTTAAAAAAATATTAAAAATTTATATTTTTTTATCAAAATATATACTTTATTATATAAATTATATTTTAATAAATACTAAACAACTCTTAAATTTATAATTGACATTATTTTTTCTAATTTATAACACATAAAACATCAAATTAATATTAATATACTATACATTATATATATATATATATATATATATAGACGGGCAACCCTAGTTTTTCTAAAAAATAGGCAGGTTGGGCTCGGCCTCGGGCCTAGAAATATTGGCCCAGGCCTACCCTTTTTTCGAGCTGGGCCTGGCTAGGCCAAAATGTTCATCCCTAACTAGAGGTGTTGTTAGTTCAGGAATCGCCGGTTCCGGTTTCTGGAATGGGGGAACTAGAACCAAACCGTGGTTCTCATGGTTTGGTCTAGTTACGATTCTAATTCTGGTTTAGTTCTGTTTTGGTTTCGACCGGTCCAATTCCGGTTCAGTTCATTGGTTCATGTTTGATTTTTACATGTCTATCCCTAACGACAAGTAGAAATCAAGACATACAAAGCACCAGCCATCCACGAGATCACATGGCTTGTCCATTTGGACAAATGGACCACATTTATCCGTACAATTGAAAGCATTGTGTCCCAGCCACTGCACCTGCCCCTAGTGCTGGGCAAATAAGCCCGACCCTCTGGGTTACAAGTATTGGCCGGCAGGGCCGACCATAATAATTTTTAATTAAATTAGAGCAGGGGTCTGGTTTGAGGGAATGACCCGAATATAATATATATATATATATATATATATATAAATATAATTTTGTATATATAATATATAGTATATTAATATTAATTTGATATATTATGTGTTATATATTAGTTAAAATAATGCTAATAATAAATTTAATAATTGTTTAGTATTTATTAAAGTATAATTTATATAATAAAGTATATGTTAAATTATATTTTAAAAAAATATAAAATATTAATATTTTTTATTAAAAAATTGGCCTGGCCTTGTCCGGGTCGCCCTTTTTGAATGAGCGTGTTGGATCAAATATTAGGCCTGATCAACCAGGCCTGGCCTGAAGGACCGGGCTGGAAAAAAAACCCTCCAGCCCGGCCTGGTGCTGTCAGCACACTTTTGCATTGCAACTTGCATGCCCTAGTAGTCTTGTTATTACACTCACAGTCTTCACTATTGCTAACTAACACCGTCCCTTAAATAGGGTCGTTGACCGTTAAATTAACTGCAACTCCAAAGTGCTCAAGTAAATTTAATTAACATCCTTTGCATTGTATTGTTTATTACTAAACGTTATTTATTTATAATAAAGTCCTAATGAGGTAAAACTACTAACGCTTCTTTGTAAACTCCTCCTAGTTGTCGCTGTCCAAAAAGTCCCAACCTTTAATGGTGTTTCCGATCCAAGACAACCTAGAAACTATCGAAACAACCTCAGAGATCCTTCTCTCATAAACGAAGTTACTACCCTGTTCTTGAGTCTTTTCTAATCAAGATTCAGTCTTTTCTTGTTTTATTGAAAACCCACCATGGCATCTCTCTCTGGTGGCTCGATCATTGAATGCAGCGAAAATATCTTTGGAAGAACCTCAAATCTTGATTTGAAGAAATAGGTTCTTGGAAAACCGGTGGTTTCTTGCAATGCAAGAAAAGAAATGGAGAAGAAGGTGAGAGTTGGAGTGGTGAAGGCAGTGGCAGAGGCAGGGGTTAAGAAGGGTTTTGACTTGGCGTTTGATGTGGTGGCAGAGAGAGACTTGAGAGAGAAAGGGTTTATGGGTATGAGGAAGACACAGCTTGTGTGTACTATAGGACCGGCGTGTTGCTCCTTGGAGGATTTGGAGAGGTTGGCTATGGGAGGTATGAATGTGGCTAGGCTTAATATGTGTCATAACACAAGGGAGTGGCATTCTGATGCTATTAGGAAAATTAAGTGGTTGAGTGAAGAGAAAAATTATTGTATTTCAGTGATGATTGATACTGAAGGTAGTCAGATTCATGTTGTGGATCATGGAGCTCCTTCTTCACTAAAAGCAGAGGTACCAGTTAATGATTGAATTGAAGTTGTTATTTGTTAAATCTCTCTTTCATTTTTGACCATTTTGTTGCTAATTGAAGAATGTGTGTGTGTTATGTGAATTAGTGTCTGACATTCTTGAGTAAGATGGATTACTGGAAATTTGAGCTTAGTTTTGCTTTAACGTAGGATAAATGCAGTAATTAGCTTTGGTATAGGTTCCACTTCGCGATTCAGAACAGGTATCTTGGTTTTTGGCAATACTTGTAATAGTTGAATCCTTTTCTTGGTTTTTGATTTCATCAGGGGAAGACATAGTTGAGGACTTTTTATTTTCCTTCATGTTAAGGGATCATAGAAGAATGAGTGAAATCAAGTTCAGTAACTATTTACTTGAGCTGCTGACAATGCGTATGTTTGATTGACTTTTGTTAACCTTGGCTTGCCGACAGGAAGGTTCAGTTTGGGTATTTACAGCTCAGAAATTTGAGGGTTCTCGTCCATTCACAGTTCGAGCAAATTATGAAGGATTCTCTGATGGTAGAAATTTTTTGCTGACCACCACATTGATCTTTATTCTGATACAAAATTAAGATTATTTGTCGAGTCTAGCTAGTTTCCTCTCAGACTCTTGCTATTTCTTTTTTGCTACGCCATTTAATCGTTGCAACTTCTTCGCAGGCATTATGGTGGGTGACGAACTAATTATTGATGGTG